>JAZKJV010000938.1:600000-898631 GCA_037367405.1 Ottelia alismoides | reverse complement strand
TGGATGAGATGCTATCCAGTGGTTCATGAGTTGAATACTGACAGGCATCCAGGACCTGATGGTTTCCTCATGTTCTTTTTTGAAGAATTATGAGAAGTAACATTGTAATGATATTATGGATCCGATCAAGGAGTTTGCTGCGGGAAACTCGGGATATTATTGAGTTAATAAACCATTAATTTATTGCCATCAGTGAATATTTCCAACACTGTTTATCTAATTGTAAAGATTGACTTCTAGAAGGTTTATGATTACGTGAACTGACGCTTTATGTCGGCTTATCCTATCAGGAGGGATTTCCCCGATACCTGTATTGCATGGATACAAAATTTCATCATTATTGCATCTTTTTTGATCATGGTGAATGGACACATGGATGGTGATTTTTTCCAACCGTAGAGGGGAGTCGGGGCAAAGCTTCCCTCTGGACCTTTGGCGCCTCCTTTTGTATTGGTTGCTAATTCCTTGGTAGCTACAGTGGGTCAAGCAATTAAGAGGGAAGAAAGTGCTAGGTTTATGCTTGGTGATATTTCTATCTACATACTCCAATATGTAGATGATATTATTTTCTTCGTAGAAGGGGAGTCAGTGAGGCTAGAGGGACATCTATGGTCCTTGATATTTATGGGGATCTGTTTGGTCTTTGTATCAATCGGGCTAAGTCAACTTTCATTATGTTAGGGCTTTCTAAGGTAGAGATATCTGATTGCGGGAGGATCTTGTCTACTACTAGGGAGCCTGCTGCTACCTTATCCAGGGCATCCTTAAGCTAGTGGACATTTTTGGCTGATGGGTTTGTCGCCTTTAGCGTAAAAGATGGAGTACAAGCTTTCGAGTTGGTAAGCTACTTGCTTGTCTCTTAACAAAAGCTACTTGCATGTCTCATGGTGGCCATATGGTGCTTTTGAAGGCGATACTGTCGATATGCCATGATGCTGCGTTTCTTTTCGGCAAGCTTGAGAAGTGGCCTGGTGTTCCTTTGGTTGACTGGAATTTATATGCAACTCTTAGATGAAGGGGGGTCTTGGAGTGTTAAATCTTGAGGTCATGAACATGTCTCTCTAGGTCATGGCGAAGTGGGCTTCTAGGCTCTGAGAAAGCGATGATGAGCTTTTTTGTTGATTGGTGGAGATACCTATGGGATTTCTTCTCACTTTTCCTTTTAGAAGAAGGTGATCTGCTCTCAGTCTTTTGGGATGGTGACATTGGTCATGCTTCCATATCTTCTGGTCAGTATCCGAATGATTTTGATTGATGGCACTCCTTTAGATTTTAGGCAGATGGTTAGTTTGGTGGTGTGTGTGTTGGGAGGGGGGGTATGATTGCTTCCTCATGCTTTTGCCAGGGTAGGAAATATCACGATATATCGTTGATATATCGTGTATCGGCATGGGATCGATATCGACCGATATATGGTGATATACTTCTTTTCAGGTCCTTCACAAAAGCATGTCAATATGGGGCGATATTTCGGTGATATATCGTCGAAATATCGTATTGACACCATATGGATATGGTGTTGATATTGACATTTCCTACCTTGCCTGATGCTTGGGCTGATGGTGAATAGTGTCCTACTTAAGATCTAGTTTCTCTGAAAACGGTTGTAGGATCTCCTCAGATTGTCTAGGGAGCTTTGTTCTTTTGAGGGGCCCTCAACCAACATGCATCATTTTATTCGGGGATCTTTAAAAACCTGGCCTTGTCTCCAACTACTATCTTCGATATTGGGTGTTTGCAGAGGATATGTAGGTATATTTGGAGTTTCAAGGGGATCTTGTAGGTGAAGATCTTCCTTTGGGCTTTTTAGGCCTGATCGGATTTGATGAAGATCCATAAATCTAGATTCTCTAGGGACTCTGATATTGCTTGTCCACAGTGTGAAAGGGGCGTTGAAGATATCTGTAGAGATAGTTTCTAGTATTAATAATTGTTTCCGTATTTTGTTGCTATTTCTCTCTTTTATTTATACGTTCATGTAATTTACCCATAAGGCCTCTCCCTATATAAGAGAGCCTAGGGTTATTCTATGAAGTACAACAAAGACTCTTTTCTTCTAACATGGTATCAGAGCCGCCCTAGGGCTCTCTACCCGCCGCCCCTCCCTTCCCCACCCGCCGCCCCTCTCTCCTCTCGTCGAGCCGGCTTAGGGCTCCCAGCCGCAGCCTCCCAGCGCCCCCTGCCGCCCCCATCGCTTCCAGCCGCACCCCCTAGGGGCTCCCCGTCGGCAACAGCCCCAGCCAAGCCCCTTAGCGGCCCCCGCCAGCAGCGCCCAGCCGCTCCTAGCGGCCCTCCCACGCCGCACCCAGCGGCCATCTGCCGCCGCCAGCGCCTTCCAGGCGCTCCACAGCCGCCAAAAGCCGCAACTAGTGGCCCTTCCACGCCGCCACCGGTTCCCAGCCGCACCAGCGGCGTCCCAACTGCGTCCGTTAGGCCATCCTCTGGCCTCCAACAGTCCATAGCCGACCGTTTCGAGGCGATTCAAGGGCTGTAAGCTTCATTGGAGGCGTACCCTAGACTCCTTTTCTTCCGATTTATGGATTTGAGTGCGTAAAGGTCTACACACGTACTCAAATCTAATGAAGTTGGTGTAGACATTCATCAACGTGTCTGGTTTCCCTTCGTCTTCTTCGAGCAGCACTATGTCAGAATCGAAAGTCGATTTGCCCTCCACCGGCGCATTCAAAGTCCAGCGCCGATAGTGAAGATGGACGGGTCTAACTATGAGCTATGGGCTATGCAGTTCATGAGCCTCATGAAATCAAATGGTAAGAAACACATTCTTACCGAAGATGAGCCCTGCGGAGAAGACAGGGATCTATGCCTCATGGGAGGCTGATGACGCTTATGCGAAAGTCTGGCTGTCCGGTACGTTGACAATGGAGATAGCTAACGATGTCCTCCATCAGCCTAGTGCTAAGGCGATGTGGGACATCCTTGCTGCAACATATTCGCAAGTGCGAAACGAGACAAAGATGTTGCAGCTTCAACATGATATTTTTACGATGAAGCAGGCGCAGACCTCTCCATTCTCTATACACATCCCTGAGAGGGATGTTTGAGAAGCTATACAGTACCATTCCTCTGACAGCCACTCCGGAGCAGCAGAAGACGTTTCGGAATGCCACCATGGTGGGTGTTCTACTTGCAGCTCTCGATCCTGAGTATGATGCTGCCAGGTCACAGATTCTAGCAGATGCGGTTATTCCTCCAGTGGAGGATGTCTACAGAAGGCTCAGCCGCATTCCAGTTTCCTCCAGCTCTTCTACTCCACCCCCATCTGCGATGGCAGCTTTGCGTGGGAGAGGTGGACCGCCTTCTGGACGTGGTCGTGGACGTGGTCGTGGACCTCCAGGAATATGTCGCTTCAGTCAGATGTGCTCGTATTGTCACAGAACTGGACACTCAGAGGAGACATGCTATTCAAAGCATGGGTTCCCAGCATCAGCACGGGTTGCAGAGCATTCACAGTCTCCATTATCGTCTACTGCAGATCAGAGATTTGGCGAACTTGTGGCCCGTCTCCGCGATATTATGCCACATTCTTCTGGTGATTCTTCTGGTGGCCCTTCAGACATTGCTGCCACAGCCTCTGCCAGCTCATCCGCTGCAGCCAGTAGCTCAGGTAGTTCATCAGCACACATACATTCTCATGATATATCTGACTGGGTTATAGATTCCGGAGCTACACATCATCTCTGTCGAGATAAGGGACGATTACGGGCCTACAGGAATATTCCACCAGGCCGCTCCGTACAGATAGCAGATGGTACCCACTCAACCCCTTGTTGGACAGGGGGAGGTTTCCTTATCCACCACTATGCAGCTGCAGAAATGTTTTACATGCTCCTGAGTTCTCACTGAATTTGCTGTCTATTAGTCAGATTACAAAGGATTTGAATTGTCGTGCTATTTTTGACCCGTCTTCTGTTATTTTTCAGGACATACTCACGGGCAAGGTGATTGGCTGTGGCTCTGAGCAAAATGGTTTATATCGGCTGGTTCGGGAATCCTATGCTGGCGTCTCTTCTCACTCCGCTGGACCAGTCTCTCCTTACATTTGGCATCTTCGATTTGGTCACCTTCCGATCCAGAAAATGCGCCATCTTCTGCCCCAGATCTCTCCAAGTTCGTCGTTTCGCTGTGAAACTTGTCAGTTGGGAAAGGCGGAAAGCATCATAGGTCGAGCTTCCCAGGTCGTCAGAGTCGGAGCAGTAGCTCCCCTTTTGAGTTGTTACATATAGATATATGGGGTCCGAGTCGTGTTCCCGATCACCAGGGACACAGGTTTTATCTAGTTGTCGTCGATGATTTTTCTCGTGTCTCTTGGGTATTTCTTTTGAAGAATAAATCAGAAGCAGGAGATGTTATCAAAAATTTGATTAATGAAGTGCAGAATGTTTGCTCTTCCTCTGTCAAATATGTTCGAACTGACAATGTCCTGGAATTTTGTACATGCTCTCTTTCCCTATTTCTTTCATCGAAGGGTATTATTCACCAAACCACCTTCGCATATACTTCCCAACAAAATGGTGTGGCGGAAAGAAAGTATCGCCATCTCTTGGACATTACTCGTACCCTGTTGATTCAAAGTTGTGCCCCTATTTCTTTCTGGGGGGATGCTGTCCTTATTGCATGCTATCTAGTCAACAGAATGCCGTCCTCTGTCCTTGGAGAGAAGATACCTATCTCTCTTATTTTTCCAGACAAGGAGCTCTTCTCTCTACCGCCACGTGTCTTTAGCGCTGTGGCATTTGTCCATCGACTATCTCCTGGACTTGACAAACTCTCTCCAAGAGCAGTCAAGTGCGTCTTTGTTGGTTATTCCAGAACCCAGAAGGGGTACCGGTGTTATGATCCTACAACCAACAGGTACTTTGTTAGTGCGGATGTGACCTTCTTCGAGTCAGTTATGTATTTCTCGCCAGTTGGGGACAGAATGGTACACCATCCACCACCACTGATGATATATATGTTCCACCACCACCTACTTCGAGGTCACCTGCGTCGCCTCCTGTGTCCGTTCCTACGCTAGCACCACCGCCACCACCACCACCACCTCCACCCATTCCACATCAAATCATATCACCGTTTCCTAACCATTATACGCGTCGGCCAGGTCCTGCTCAGACGACAGATCAACCAATCACTACGCCTCAGGTATGTTCAGATGATGTTACCACTGGCGGATCAGGTTCAGTACATGTGCAGGATGACTCATTACATGTGGACACAGATGATGATCTTGATATTCCGATTGCCATTCGGAAACAGAGACGACAATGTGCTTCCTATCCATTTGCTTCACAGGTTACCTTCCACCGACTCACTGGTGATTTTCAGAAGTTTGCCACAGCATTATCTTCCGTGGCCATACCACGGACATACCAGGAAGCCTTGAAGAGTGAGTGCTGGAGATTAGCTATGGAAGAAGAAATGGGGGCCTTGCAGTCCTGTGGCACATGGTCTTTGGTCCCTGCACCTCCTGATGCATCCGTTGTGAGTTGCAAATGGGTCTTCACAGTCAAATATCATGCAGATGGCACGTTGGATAGGTACAAAGCACGCTTGGTAGCCCGTGGATTTACACAAACATATGGCGTTGACTACATGGATACATTCTCTCTAGTGGCGAGACACTCGACTCTCCGTATTCTCCTGTCTGTTGCAGTGGTTCGTGATTGGAGCATTTCTCAGCTAGATGTCAAGAATGCTTTTCTGTACGGGGACTTACAGGAGGAAGTCTACATGCAGCAGCCACCTGGGTTTACTGTTGAGGGGGAGAAGCATATGGTCTGTAGACTTCACAAGGCGATATATGGCCTCAAACAGAGTCCACGAGCGTGGTTCCAGAAGCTGTCCAATCTAATTGAGCACCAAGGATTCAAGAGGTCCAATGCTGATCACTCGTTGCTTGTCCAGAAGTCCTCGGCAGGTACAGTTGTCATAATGGTCTATGTGGATGATATTCTTGTTACAGGAGATGATGTTCAAGGCATAGCAAGAGCAAAGGCATTCCTAGGTCGTCAGTTTGTTACAAAGGATCTTGGAACCCTAAGATATTTTCTGGGGTTGGAATTTGCAAGGAATGCACATGGTTTGGTGATGACACAACAGAAGTACATTACAGACTTCCTGGTTGAGACTGGTATGGATGGGTGCAAACCATCACGCATCCCCATAGACCCCAGCATGAAGCTATATGATGATGATACTGATGAAGTGGATAAGAGGAGATATAGAGAGATGGTGGGAAAACTCCTCTATATTACTATAACCCGTCCAGACATTGCATTTGCAGTTAGCCGGGTGAACCAGTTTATGGAGCAGCCAAGATAGGTTCACGTGGATGCTATACACATGATACTGTGGTATCTGAAGTCTTCTCCAGGGTTAGGGCTACTATTCAGAAAGGGCGCAGACTTATCCATTTCAGCGTGTGCAGACGCAGATTATGCAGGATGCCCTAAGGATAGAAAATCTACCTCAGGGTTTGCAGTTTATGTTGGAGGCTCTCTGGTGTCTTGGAAAAGTAAGAAACAAACAGTGGTGGCAAGATCCAGTGCGGAATCTGAATACAGGGCAATGGCCCAAGCCAGTACGGAAATGATGTGGGTTCGCTCCGTATTAGAAGATTTACATGTAGCTGTACCTCTACCTATGAAGCTTCAATGTGACAATCAGGCAGCATTGTTCATTGCCAACAATACAACTTTTCATGAAAGGACCAAGCATATTGAAGTTGACTGCCATTACACCAGGGACCTGATCCAGAGAGGATTGATATCCACGGCCCACGTTAGCTCAGGAGATCAAACTGCTGACTTATTCACCAAGCCATTGCTCAGAGGACCTTTTCAGAGATGTTCATCCAAGCTGAGCATGATCGACATCTATGCTCCACCTTGAGGGGGAGTGTAGAGATAGTTTCTAGTATTAATAATTGTTTCCGTATTTTGTTGCTATTTCTCTCTTTTATTTAGACGTTCATGTAATTTACCCATAAGGCCTCTCCCTATATAAGAGAGCCTAGTGTTATTCTATGAAGTACAACAAAGACTCTTTTCTTCTAACAATATCGAACATCAATTCTTTGCTTAAGTACAAATTACGAAGGTTTGGCAGGAGGCTTCAATTGGTTGGGTGGACGTTTCCTTCGGGGAGAACTTTTGGGTGCATATGAATGTCACTTAGTTTATCTTATGGCTAGCAACTCAAGCCTATCTCCTCCGTCTTGTGCTCTTTGGTTGATATGTACTGGTGTTAATTTCACCAAAAGAGATTTTTTTGAACAAAAAAAGGGAAACATTTGTAGTGGTGTCCGTCCCAAAGTAGATTAAAGCAATTAACTTATAAAAGTCAGGTTTTAAGGAGAGATCTAGCTAGATGAATTACATTCTCAACATAAAATCGCTCTTTTTCGAAAATGACCCTATTCCGTGTTAACTGGGTACCCCATAACATTGCTACCAGTCTCCACACCTCAATAACAGATCTGAACTGATTTGCGACCATGCATCCTCGAGAATCTAGACAAGAGGAGGTATATAACCAAGCAATAACAGCCGGCTCCCAGACCTGATGACTGCATGCACACACATAGAATAAATGATAGAGTTTCATAGACTGAACAGCAGATGGTACATGTGATATCCTCTCTGGGCGAAAAGAAGGCCGACATACCCTAGTCTCTTTTAGATTTTATGTAGAGAATCTGGTGTTTTACTCATAGGCTGTTTAGAGACTTGGTTCTTGTAACCTTGTATGGTAAGTTTTATTAATATATGGTGGAGCAGACACTATTCTGGGCGCATACCCTTTCTTTAGTCAAACAAACCATTTCTACCTAGCCCAAAGCTTGTGCAGAGTCAAAGAAAGCAACTCATCTGTAATTATGGCTTGATATGCCCAAAGTGTGGCAACTTTTCTTATCTCATTATGATGGTATTTTATACCCGGGATAGTGATAACTGACAAATTGGCCGAGTTTCATACATGTTGTCCTGTGTGTCTCTTCTTTGTTGTCATGATCATCTGCATTTTAGCCCATTAATTGATTTTCTTAACAAATGTGAGCTGTGTTGGGTTGAAAACTTGAAATATCTTATTTCTCTTTTGTAATATTTGAAGTATGATATGCATCATCTTGTTTTTTTAAATTTGTAGTGAAAGTTAGACAGAGACAAATTTCTCTCCTTGAATCAAACAACGAGTAGTTGTTGCTGTAAATTTGGGAGAACCAAGCCTCCATACGGGCTGGACTCGTTATATACTGTTTACATTGAGAAAGTTTATATTGAAATTCCGATGTTTAGGGGCTTGTTTTCTTTTGGAGCATGACAGATCTGTCATGTTGAATCACACTTAATGTTGCATGTGGTTGATTTATATATTTTTTCCAACAGCTCTTATCTAATAAGTTGCGTGTACCAAATTTTGATTTGTCTAATTTTCTTGGCAATAGTTAACTATTGTAACATCATTTCAGACATTGTTTTGAAGCTATTTGCGAGATAGGAATACCTTCTATAACTAGTGATCTTTTCTAGTTATTCTTCTTCATGCAGGTTTCAGATCCTGAGGGACCTTGTACCTCATAGAGACCAGAAAAGAGACAAAGCATCACTTCTTTTGGAAGTAGGATATTATTCTTTCACATATAAATCTTGATATTTTGAAGATGATTTTTTCATACATTCTTCTTTACATGTAGGTCATCGAACATATTCAGTATTTACATGAAAAAGTTCAAAAATATGATTCATCATTTCCAGAATGGAGTAATGCCAATTCGAAAATGATGCCATGGGTAACATGCATTTATACCATATTGTTTTTGTTAAACTTTAATTTTGGTTTTTCATGGTGTTCTTTCTTTGTTATGGCAGCCTGGCAACAACATGCTTGCATTCCTTCTCTAACAGATGGCATTAGACCCAAAATATACATGCATTAGTATACTCTCTTTTCTTGCCTAGACGAATGGGACATCTGAAACGATTTATTGGTATCAAGCATAGAGTCAGTATCCTTTCTATCTATCTACCTATGTTTTCTTAATGGACTTAACAAATGTTAATATGTCTTGGCACCATGGATGATGCACCTCTTAGGTAAATACTCTCATTGTACTGTTTGCGGAAGATCCATGCTTCTTACCTGTATTTTGGTTGACCCTATGGAAGTATGGCATTTTCACGATCAATGGATATCAAAAATGTGCGATCTATAAACGACTGCTATTTTTTTGATTGTGCAAAATGGAGAGAATAGGAGCGATGATTAACTGTAGTCATTGTTGATTATGTAAGGTTCTTATGGGGGGGGGGCGAGCCTTCGATGTTGACATCATCCGCAATTGGTGCTGTAGTCATGCCTACATGGCATGATCTTGATGTGACATGGTCGTATTCATTGTTTTTTAGGTTGTATATGGAGTGTCAACTAGTTTAGGGGAGCGAGGAGGTTGTGGTGGTTGCAAGGAGCAGTGCGGCGATGTGTCGCCAAATAAAAAATTGGGAGAGGGAAATTTAGAGAGGGTGAGAGGAGGAAGGGGAAAGCACGTTGAGAACACATAGTTTGGTGGAGATAATGTGAAAATACATAGAGAGAGGAAGAAGATGAAAGGGTGGAGAAAACTTCAGCTTTTTATATAACCAAATCTGCATGATAACATCCACCTATTAACCTCTTTATCTAGGAGAGAGGATGAGTTGCCGCGGAGAGAAATGAATGAGATGTTTATTGTATGACTATAGAGCTCCTTTATATAGAGGAGAAACCATAGAGAGCTAATTACCAATGGAAAAATTACATAACGAAAAATAGGAAATACATAAATATTATTTCCTATAACACTTCCCCTCAAGCTAGGACATAGATACCTATCATGCTTAGCTTGGAAGAACACTTTTGAAATGGCTCCTAGGCTAGGGCCTTGGTGAAAATGTTTTCGGATGGCGAGCGGTGCGAGGGCGAGGGCGAGCGGTGTGAGTGCGAAGGGCGAGGGGAGTGCGAAGGGTGAGCCCCACCAGGGGAGGGAGAAGGGCGAGGGGAGCACGGCTGGCGTTGCGCGAGAGGGGGCTGGGGATGCGAAGCTCGGAGGGAGTTCATTGGGTGCGAAGGGGAAGGGGGTGGTCTTCCTTGACGAAGCTGTTGCTGGCCATGGCGGTGCTACTGATGGGGAGTGGACGACGGTTTCGCACAAGAAGGTGGTGAAGCGTTGCTTCAGGTGTGGGGAGAGGGGACATCTCGCTTCTTGCTGTCCCCTTCCTCCACGATGTTTTGCATGCGGGAATACGGGGCACCGTCGCGCCTCTTGTTGGGCGCTCCGTGATCGCCGCCCGAAGTAGCCAGCGATGCCCTCTTCTTCTCCCAAGGTGCGCGCTTTGCATGGCTCTCGTCCCGGTCCTCTCGCTTGGCGGGAGGTCCCGGTTCGCTCTTACGCTCAGGTGGTGGATCCCCATTCCCGTTCGTCGCGCGAGGGATCCTTGGATGTGGGTCTTCTGGTTCGTGGTATGGAGCTGCCTCATCGCCCCCTGCTGGCGAGTGCCTTCTGATGGCGGTTGGTGGTTCGGGTGTTGGTGCAACTTCAGCTGCGCTTGGGGTGGCATCGGCAAAGGAGGTCATATTCGGTCAGGAATTGCATGTGGAGGGCTCGTATTCGCGCGGGAAGGAAGATTTTCACGTGTCCTGTCACTCGGTGCTCATCGGGGTCGCACGGCGGTGCGACGTCGACTGGGAAGCTGTAAGGTCGCACATTCAGGTGTTACTGGGGCCTCTCTACTATGGGGATCTACGCATGTTGGACCCTTCTCATTGTTGCGTGCACGGCCTATCCCCGGAGCATCAGGATAGGCTGCTGTCTGATGGTTCTAACGATGACGTCTTTTGGAGGAGGGCTCGAGTGGCTGACGGTGCTTCTACTACCACCGAGGTTTGCCTCGCGGCAATTACCGGCGTCCCTTTCTTGTCTAGGACTGTTCCCGTTCTCAATAAGGCGTTCCGCCGGTGGGGGGACATTCTCTCGATCATCGATGACGGCCTCGCTCCGGAGGTTGACTGGAAGTCTATTATGGTTCTCCTTGAGTGCAGCACCGGCTTTCTCAAAGATGCGTCTGGAAGGACCTTCTTCGGGTCCCTCAAGATTGGGCGTTGGAGGTTCAAGCCTGAGCTTTCTATTATTCCCCCTACGCCGGAGGTCTCCAACCAGGCGGAGCTGGTGGAGGGCCCGGTTCTTTCGGCGATAGCGCTCGGCGATGGCGTGGGGCTGGAGCGCGACGCTTCGTCTCCGCCATGCCACGTGGGGCGTGGCGCTTCGTCTCCGCCATGCCACGTGGGGCGTGTTGTTGATTCTTCCGAAGAGTCTCCTTGCATGGCTGATGTGGTGGAACCTTCGAGCCGACTTTTCGGGCCCCGCAACAATCGACTGCAACTCCGGAACTCCCTGACGTACGGGTTCCCGAGGACGATTCGACTTTTCTCTCTCCTCAGATTGGGTCGGCACCAGCAATGTTGTTTGGTTTATCGGGTTCTTCCGCGGATCTCCGGAACTTGCGGGTAGGCGGACTCGTTCAGTTCGGATCTTGGCCGCGGGCCTTTCACCAGAATTTTCGGACGTTCTCGCCCGACTCTTTGTTGGTTCAAGTTGAGGCCTTGCGCTTGAATGTTAGCTCTTCTCACGACTCTATGCGGTCTGATTCTCCTAGGACTCTGGTGCGGCCCTCCCCTGTTCTTCATGAGGCCTTCTCGCCTACTTTTCTTCCACCGGGAACCCAACTCTCAGGCGATGGGGAAGGCCCTTCCATCAGACGCTTTGGGACAACTTACAGAAGGCGCGCTCTTAATGTCCATGGTGCTCGGGTGATTCACTCATGTGCCTCCTTGCGGGAGGCCGTGGCGGAGGCTGCGGGCCTTCGTGGCCTTGGGGAAAGTGATGGAGGCCTTGGGGCTGGAGGCCTGGGGGCGAACACCGAAGGTTTTTAATGAAGGTCCTCTCCTGGAACGTCCGTGGTCTCGAGGATTTGGTAAAGCGTCGATCCTTGGGCTCGAGACTCTCTGAATGGTGTTGCGATGTGGCTTTTATTCAAGAAACAAAACTGACAGCTGTCGATGATTATACATGGCGTTCGTTTGGTGCTGGTCCATTTGACGAATTTCACGCGGTTAATGCGGCTGGATCCGCCGGGGGCTTCCTTGTGACATGGCGATCTCATTCGTTCTCCTTTAGTTCCATGCTTGTCGGTCGCCACATGATCTCTGTTGCTTTGAACCGGGTTGATTCAACTGATCCGATGGTTTTCTCGTGTATCTACGCTCCTACGTGCCATATTTTGAGACGGGAACTATGGGAGGACATGCGGGAAGCAGCTAATTTATTTGGGGGATTACCCTGGATCCTGGGGGGTGATTTCAACGTCACCTTACACTCTTCCGATCGGCCTCGCGACAGGGGTGGCCGCGACCCGGGATCTCAGGATTTTCTCGACGTGATTGATGGCATGGCGCTTTTTAATTTGGTTCCGAGTGACATTTGCTACACATGGCGGAACAGCTCCTCTCGCTCTAGAATTGACCGGTTCTTGGCTAATGGGATGTCTTTGGACTCCTTTCCCCTTTGCTCGGTTTCCTCTCGCCTCCGATCATTCTCGGATCACTCTCCCATTATTTGGGACTCTGGCAATGGTATTCGTCCTCGGGGCCTATTTCGGTACGAAAAATGTTGGTTATTGGAACCTAATTTCAAATCGGTCATTCAGGATCATTGGACTCATGTTCCCGTCTCTGGTTCCGCGGCGTCTAAACTTGATCAGAAGCTTGCTTCACTTCGGAGAGTTCTTGCTGAGTTCAAAAGAAATTCCAGGCAGACGCGGCTTGCTGTGCGCGCCGAGGCGGAGGAGATAATCTTGCAATTGGATTCGATGGAGAATGAGCGTGAGCTCTCACCTGACGAACTTCGGGATCGCAACTCTGCTCACGCTCGGGTGCAGGAGGAGGACAAGAACAGAACAGTCGAGTGGCGACAGCGCTCGCGGTTAAAATGGCTTAAAGAAGGCGATGCGAATACGGCCTTCTTCCACCGGGTGGCGAGCAATCAGAGGCGTTATAAAATGATGCAGTCCCTCTCTATCAATGACATCAATTTCTTCGGGGATAGGGAGATGGGGTGCGTCATCGTCGATCTTCTCAGGCGTACCTCATCTTCTCTTTCCCCGCGTAGGTGGCGTTGGATTGGTCTGGGCGCTTCCTCTATCTCTGACGCGGACTCCGCGACCCTTATTCGCCCCATCTCTTTGGAGGAGATTAAAGCGGCTGTATGGGCGTTAAATCAAGATTCTTCGCCGGGGCCGGATGGGTTCTCCGTCGCCTTCTATCGTGATTTTTGGGAGACTGTGTCTGGGGATGTCATGGATGTCGTCTCAGAATTTTGTTCGGGTAACTTCGGCTTCGACCGCATCAATCGGGCTAATATTGTCCTCATTCCAAAAAAAGAACCGGCGTTGTGCATTGAGGATTTCCGTCCTATTTCCGTCTCCAATGGTATATACCTTATCGTGGAAAAATTCTGGCCACACGTCTCTCTCGGGTTTTGGATGGCCTTATCTCTCCGGTTCAAGCGACGTTCATTAAAGGGAGGCATATCGCTGACTGCATCGTGGTGGCGTCCGAAATGGTGGCGGATTGGAAAAAAGAAAATAAGAAAGGGGGTCCTATGGAAAATCGATTTTGCCAAGGCGTATGATTGCATCGATTGGTGCTTCCTTTGGTCTGCTTTGCGTAGACGGGGTTTCCCAAACTTATGGATTGCTTGGATGCGCAGATGCGTCTCCACGGTTTCGCTTTCTGTGTTGATTAATGGGCGACCGGTTGGTTGATCATTTCAGCCACACAGGGGGGTGCGTCAGGGCTGCCCTCTGGCGCCCCTCCTCTTCGTTTTGGCTTCTGATGTGCTGGCGCGAATGGTCTACCGCGTAATTGACGCGAGCCTTACTAACTGTGTTCCGCAAGGGGGATGTCTGCGTGCCCTTGATCCAGTTCGCTGATGATACGATTTGTTTCATTGAGGGCGGTCCGGAGGAGGTGTCCGGTATGGCCAATACTCTTGCTCTTTTCTGTGAATTATCGGGGCTGTCGATTAATGCCTCCAAATCCAACGTGGTGCCTTTTGGCTTGTCGCCTGCGGAGGCGGAGGAATGTGGCTGGCTGCTCGGTTCTTCGCCTGGGGAGCTTCCATTTGCTTATCTTGGTATTCCTCTATCGGTGGGGCGGGCCAGATTTAAGGATTGGCGTGTTATCATGGAACGGGTGGAGTCGCGCCTTGCGGGTTGGCGGGCGACCTTGCTTTCTCGGGGTGGTCGCCTTATCCTTCTCAAATCCGTGCTATCATCTATACCCGTTTGTTTCCTCTCGGTTCGAAGAATGTCTGCAGGGGTCCGCTTGCGCCTGGAGCGGTGTATGCGACGCTTCTTGTGGGGATGAAAGGACGGGAACAGTAGGGGCATGCATCTGGTCGCTTGGGATGTGGTGTCCATGCCTAAGCGCTTCGGTGGGCTTGGAGTCCGGAGACTGGACCTGGTAAACGACGCCCTCCTACTCAAATGGGTGAGTAGACTTTGGGGCAAGGATGATACCTTCTTCACCAACATTCTTCGGGTGCTCTTGGGCAGCGACTGGTTCGGGCTGCAGCGGGGGGCCTTGCAACTTCATTCTTCCCCTTTCTGGCGCAGCGTCTTGACCACATTTCTGAGGAATGTGGCGCTCTTCACCCCGGTGCTTGGGACGGGGGAATCCTTCAAGTTTTGGCTGGATGACTGGTTGGGAGGGGGCCCTCTTCGGGTGCGTTTCTCGAGATTGTTCGTGCTTGCTTCGAACAGGCACGCGTCTGTCGCGGAGTGCTGGTCTGACGGTTGTTGGTGCCCTCGGTTCTCTGGGAATTTCTCTGAGCAGCGGGTGAATGATTTCGTTTTGATGATGGAGGCTCTCAATACTGCTGCTACGCCTACTTTGCAGAGGGATTATTGGCGTTGGAAAGACGGGGCCTTCTCCACTCGGAAGGCCTACCGGGCACTGCTCCCTTCTCCGCCTCCTACGACTTCTCCTCTTGTGCATGACTGTGCCTTCATCTGGGGTTTGCGCTTGCCGGAGCGCATTGCCATCTTCCTATGGTTACTTCGTCAACGGAGATTGTTGACTCGCGATCGTTGCGCCATGTTCTTCCCTCAGACCAACGCTTCTTGCCATCTTTGCTGTGATGACGACGAAACCGCCGATCATCTTTTCTTTCGCTGTTCCTTAGTTGCGGGTGTCTGGGACGATGTGGCTTGGGCTCGCGCGGACAATCTTGAAGACTTTTGCGTGAATCTTTGGTCGAACAGGGACAGGGCCAGGCCTGATGTTTTGGCTCCTATCGCGCGGCTGTGGTGCATTTGGCGTGCCAGGAACGACGCTATTTTCTCGGATCAGCGCTTCTATCGTAAGAACGTCAACATTTTGGGTACTAGACTTATCTCCGTTTGGTGTGCTTCATAGTTTAACGGCCCATCTGTGGCGGCTACCTTTCTTGTATTCGTAATCATCTTCTGTTCCCTTCTACCCCACCTCCCCTATGTAAGTATCTCTCTTCTTTCTCCGTTTTAGTTATATATAATTTGGGGCGAGCACCAGCGAGTGTATCCCCCTTTTTTGGAGCCTAAAAAAAATGTTTTCTATCTGTTTTCCAGAGCTAACATGAGAAGTAGAGATGAAATCCTTTCGTATTATATCTCTAGTGTAATGGTAATTCACTTCGACATGTTTGGTCCTCTCATGGAAAGTTGGATTGTTGGGAATACATAATGCATCATGATTGTCACATAGTAGCCGCATGGGATAAGATACGTTAATAACTAGGTCAGGTAGAACAGACTTAGCATACATCATCTTAGTGCTTCCTCAGTTCCCTGCACCATGGCTCTGTATCCAGATTCAACACTTGACCTAGCAACCACAGTTAGCTTCTTGCTTTTTCACGATACCAATGAGCTCCCAATGAACACTACGAATACGGAGGTGGATTTCATGTCTTTTGGACATCCTACATAGTCAATATCTTCATAAGCTATGATGAGAAGAGATGTCCTTTTGTTGAATAGCAATCCTGTGCCTCGGAAGGACTTTAGATTCCTTAGGATCATGGAGATTGCATTCATGTGAGTCTGACACAGTTGCTGCGTAAATTGGCAAACTTTGCTCACTGCGAAGGAGATATCCAGCATGGTGATAGTCACACAGCGAAGCTTCCTGACGAGCTCTCTGGTTCTCTTCTTCTCCACGTCTTATGTATCGTCATCATATTAGCCTCATGCTGGGATCTGTAGGAATAGAGATATGTTTGTAATCTTTTCATCCCATTCTCTAGAAGAACTCTAATGTACTTCCTCTGAGTCATTACAAGACCTCTCTGATCCTGGCAAGTTCAAGCCTACAGAAGTATCGTAGTCTCCAAGGTCCTTTGTGAAAAACAATTGTCCAAGGAACTCCTTAAAGTCACTGATACCTTGTAAATCATCTCCTATAATAATGTTGTCAACATAGATTAGAACAACGACAATACCTCGTGATGTTCTGTGCACAAAGAGCGAGTGATCTGCATTCGATCTCTTGAAGCCTTGCTGTTGTATCAGGTTCCAGAGCCTTTGGAATCATGCTCTAAGACGCTGCTTAAGGCCATAAATAACCTCATGAAATCTGCACACCTTATGACTCCCCCTTCAAGCTGCAAACCCAAGTGGTTGCTGCATATAGATTTCAGAAAGTCATTATTAACATCAAGTTGGGAGAGCATCTAATCTTGTACCACGTTAACAGTATCCGAAGAGTGGAGTGACATACCACATGTGAGAAAGTGTCTCGATAGTCCACCTTACATGTCTGAGTGAATCCATGTACCACAAATCTAGCATTGTAACGGTCGATGCTTCTGTTTGCTCTCTGCTTCACTGTAAAGATCCACTTGTAACCAACCAGAGAAGCCTCTGCTAGGGCAGTAACCAAGCTTCTTATGTGTTGTGACTGCAGTGCAACCATCTCATCCCCCATATCAAGATGCCATTAACTATTCTGCATAGCTTCCTAGTATGGGTATATGTTCTTAACGACTGATAATCCCACCACAAATTTCTTGAAGTCCTATGATAGACACCCCAATGAAATCGTCCTAAGAGAGTGTATGTATTACGCATATGCTTCCTCTTTCGAAGTGCAATAGGCTAGTCAAGATCCTCTGAATGATCTACCTTATGTACCACAATTTCCCGAGAAGCTGCACTCTCTCCATGTAAAGTCTCTTGCTGTATCGAAACATCAACAATGTCATCAGTGGAAATCAAATATTTAGGATTTTCTCGGGGCTTGCTGGATGATAGGGAATGCACGTTAATAGGAGGTCTAGTAGTTGGCTTGCGTAAGTACATGCGGGGTAAAGTATGAATCACATATGATGTGGCAGGAGCAGAAGGTGGAGGAGGATTTGGAATATAAACCTCCACACTGAACTCAGAAAAGGTCACCCTATCATCTGTGGGAGAAAAATACATAACAAACTCAAAGGAAGTGACGTCAACACTGATATATTAGCTTCGTCTGTCAGGATCAAAGCATCAATACTCCTGGTTCTGGGTAGCCAACAAAGGCGCACTTGACAGCTATGAGGAGAGGGGGGGGGGAGCTTGTCACAACTTGGAGTCAGGTGATGAACAAAGATCACAGAACCAAAGACATGAGGTATTAGAGAGAAGAGGTCCTTTTCGGGAATTACAATCGAAAAAGGAACCTTTTCTCCTAACTCGGAAGATGGCATATGGTTGACGAGGTAGCAAACAATGAGGACATATCTCTATAGTAAGAATGGGGTTCATGACTTTGTATCAGGAGACTCATGGTAACATCAAGATGATGATGATGTTTGCTTTTTTTTGAAGCCAAGAAAGGGGGAGACACTCGTAGGTGTTCACCCCAAAAATAAATTAAAAAGTAGAAATAAAAACAGTTACAAAGAGACGCTCTAGGCGAGCCACTAGTTTAACAGACTCGACACATGGGTACAAACATTTTCCTTGTAAAATCTATGGCTAGAGAACATCAACGCATTCCTAGCCAGCTAAATGGACCAAATCAACGTGAGCGGCCGAAGCAGCTCCCTCCTCGACCGATGCCTGGCCGCAACCAAGCCACCATAGAAAGCCCCAACACTCGCCCTGCTCACCCAACCCAAGTCTGGATCATCCCAAACAGGTATCACAACCGGACAAGAGAAAAAGAGATGCTCCAATGTCTCGATCGCACCACTACACAACAAGCATCTATCAGAGATCAAGCCAAGTAGTCTAGCATAACGGTCCCGCGTCATCAGCCTCTTCCTCCTGAATAACCAAAAGAAGAAGGCGACCCTCACCGGAAGACCCAGCCCCCAGAAGAAATCGCAGTCTCTAGCCAGCTTCGCTGAAAGAGAGGGAGGGGACCTGCAGATCGTCGAGTAAGCCCTTCTCATGGAGAAAGAACTCTCGCGCCAAACCCAGTGGTCCCGCGCCACGGAGGGTCCCTTCATCTCCTTAAGAGCGTCAATCAGCCGCAAGAACTCCTCCATGCGCTGATCAGAGAAATTGGAACGGAAAGCCGACATCCAGTCCCCATCCAATCAGCAAGAAGCCACCCGCACATCTTGATCCGCCGCCAAAGCAAATAGACGAGAGAAGCGCAAAGACAACGCCCCTCGTCCGTCCAGTCGTCCTTCCAAAAGGTGAAGCTAAGCCCATTCCCCAGCATTGGTCTGAACAAAGTCTGAAAGTTGAGAGTTGACCGACTAAACTGCCCTCCAAAAAGGCGAGGGCCTCAGCCCCAGCGTGCCGGCCGCCGCAACGCCCACAGGCGCCGCCCCAATGACCGCGTAGATCTGCCGAAGAAGACTGGAGCAGAGATCCTCCTCGCTTCCCCAGATCCTGGCCACCCACTTCAGCAACATGGCCTCATTCAACTCGCCCAGTCGACAAATCCCAAGCCCGCCCTCGCACTTTCGGAGTGTGATTTCGTCCCAGCTAACAAGGTGAATTCCATGACCCTGCCCGTTCTTGCCCCACAAAAATCGCCTCATCAGTCTTTCCAATCTCCTCCTAATGCCAACTGGCATAAGCCTCGTGGAAGAGTCGTAAACCGGCATGGCGGAGAGCACCGTCCTCAAGAGCACCATACGCCCCCCTTAGAAAGGACCGCCGCCTTCCAACCCGCGAGCCGCTTCTCCACCTTCTCGACCAGCGACAACCAATCCGCCAACTTTGACCTCCCCGTGCCCAGCGGCAAGACCAAATAGTGAATGGGAAACCCGTCACACTCAGTAGCCAACGCTGAACCACAAAGACCCGCTCCTCTGGGGACCGGGGTCGCTGCTGATGTGGTCTTGTCGGGCCTCTCTTCTGATTCCGTGCCCATTGATGGGAGGGTCCCGCCGGGCCAGTCGTCTGGCACGAGTACGACCGACAGGAGAAACGGGAAGAGGTACAGAAAGCAGAGCAGGTTCCGGCCGGCGAGGGTGGAGGAGGTATCCTGCTCGGCTTTCAAGACCCTTGTGGCGGAAGGTCGTGGGGGTGGTGAAGGCGCATGGGCGCTCCGGCGGTCACAAATGATGCTTCGGTCGTGGTTTGTTCGTGGTTCGGGGGTTCGGGTAAGACCTGGTTCGGGAGACACAGATCTTTTGAATGGGGATGCTTCAGCGGTTTACTTCGGGCGACGATCTGCAGGCTTTACCTGCTGGCTTGGTGGCGTTTCGGTTTTGGTTAGTTTGGCTGCCGGGGAGTCGGAGGCTTCTGTTTCGGTTCCGCTGGTTCAGGCTGTTGTACACCTTCGCAGGCCGCTGTTTGTTTAGCTGTGCTTCGTTAGGGCCCGTGGAGCACTCCTTCCACCTTTGCCCTGTGGGGTTTCAGTTTTGGCTGGTTGGTTGTTATTGGTTGGTGATGCAAGGGCGTACCTCAGGTCCTCTGGAGCGCATTCTTTTCTGTCGAGGTTGGGCCGGAGGTGGAAGTTCCTTTGCCAGGTGGCCCTCTAGTGGTTTCGTTTGTAAGACCGTCGAGTTTTTCGGTTGACCTGGAGGGGTCGGTTTACTTTTTGCTCTTCACAGGGGCCCTGCTTGGCTGTCGTGGGGATCTTTGTTTTGCGTTGTAAAGCGTGGAGTGTTGGATGATGTAGTGGGTCTGTTTTGCGGCGCCAGGTTGTGCCCTTCCGCTTCTTTTTGTACTCTTTTCTTCTTTTTCTTTTGTTAATATACTTTTGGGGTGAACACCAGTGAGTGTCTCCCCCTCTTTTGGCTTCAAAAAAAAAAGAATGTCCGCCGCGATGATAAAGAGCAAGGGAGCGAGAGGGCAGCCCTGCCTCACCCCCCCTCCGCGGCTGGAAACCCCCTCCCCCCCTCCAGACGCTCATTCACGAGGATCGTCATAGAAGCCGTAGTCACGCACTGTTTCATCCAAGAAATCCAGACCTCGGGAAAGCCTCTTCTATGCAATGCCGCCCAGAGAAAGTGCCATTCCAAGGTGTTAAAAGCCTTCGAGAAGTCCACCTTCCATAACAGGGCCTGCCTGCCGCTCCTCTTCCAATCCAAGACAATCTCAGACGCCATGACCAAGCTGTCTGCAATTTGTCTTCCCGGCATGAAGGCAGTCTGAGAAGGGGAAATATTGTGTTCCAGGATCCTACTCAATCTAGTCGCGAAGATTTTAGCAACAATCAAGTATAGCGCATTGGAAATGGTGATAGGCCGAAAGTCTTTGATCCACCCCGCCCCTCTTCAGAAGGAGCACCACCAGCACCTTGTTTACCCGCTCGAAACCCGCATTGCAATGACATCACTCCACTACCACCTCGAGCACCTCCCTGCCAACCAAGTCCCAGAAATCTTTGTAAAAAGAGACTGGGAAACTATCCGGGCCTGGCACACCATCGCCGTTGAGATTCCGCACCGCTGTCTTCAGCTCCTCTAATGTAACCGCCTGAGTCAGGCTAGATGCATGAGCGTCCAACAAGCGCACCGCTCCCACGTCAGTCCACCTCCACCGCCTGCCAGCCCCCCTCGCCGAGAACTCGTGAAAGTGCTCTGCAATCACTCTTCCCAGCTCTCTGTTTCCCTCCACTCTTACCCCGTCAATGAACATCGAACTGATGACGTTCTCCCTCCGCCTCCCACTGGCAACCTTATGGAAGAAGACCGTGTTCGCGTCTCCCTCTCTGAGCCATATGTGTCTGGATCTTTGCCTCCATTCGGTGACCCTCTTCCTGTCTTCATCAAAAATCTTCTTTTGCGCCTCCGCCCGCTGCCTCAGTTCGCCCTCCGCTAGGGGACGCTCATCCTTCAAGGCGTCGAGCATATTGACCATGCCCTCTGCCGCGATCCTGACCGCGCGACGATCCTCCCTCGAGTCCCGCTTGAATGCGCACAGCCGTGCCCGCAATGAATCCAGCTTCCGGACGAACCTTGTCGTAGCCGAGCCTGCCACAACGATCGAATTCTAGTGCGGAACCACCAAGTCTCTGAATGAATTCTCAAGTAACCAAGCCTTCTCGTAGCGGAAGAAGCCACGTGGGGGCGGAGGATCGCCAGAGTCCCACAAGATGGGCGTGTGATCAGACCTAGTACGTGGCCTGGCAGCAACGAATGAAAGCGGGAACATCCCCAAAAGCTCCGCCAGCGCCAAAAAACGATCGAGACGCGACTTGGAGTTGGCGTTATGCCATGTGTACTTAGTACCAGCCGCATCCAGAACCTTCAGTTCCAGCGAATCCACCACCTCCACAAAGGCCTCAGAGCCGTGGTCCTGACCGTCCCGCAGCCTCAGCCTGTCCGAAGAAAACAATGTGACATTGATGTCCCCCTACACCAACCAGGGGACGTTCGGGAAGGCCTCTCTAGCGGCCCTCAAGGCCTCCCAAAGCTGCTGCCGCGCCGACGCCTGACACGGACCATACACGCAGGAAAGCGCAAACAACACCCCCGTGCGAAGGCACTCCAGCAGAACCGTCAGGACGTGCATCCCCCTCATCTCCGAACGCCGGGCGAGAGCCGAGCCCTTCCAAGCAACAAGTAGCCCGCCCGCAGAGCCAACCGCCTCAATCGAGTCGAAATCAGTGATCGAACCCACTCTAAAAGATTGCCAATCTATGCTCGTGAGCGAGCCCAACTTAGTTTCCTGCAAGAATACCACATCACAACCCCACTCTACAAACCTCGAACCCAAGACTCTCCTCTTCACCGGATCGCCCAGACCCCTTACGTTCCACAAGAGTATCTTCATTAGTAACCAGTTCTGACCCCTCCCCCCAAACTCACTACCCCTGCGGCCTTCGCAACCATGAGATTCAGTTCCGAGACTGGAGCAGGCCCCACCGCAGCAACCCTGGAATGATGTCTTCTCGGGTACCTCTTTCCAGATCTCCGATCACCCCCTCCATCCCCAGTAGGAGAAGCTGCCAAGGCCCCAACGACAAGAGTGGACACACCGCCTTGGCAAGCCGCCACTGCGCCAGCTGACGAGCAATCAACTTCCGCATCGAGGAAAGAGCAGGCTACCCCCCCGACATCGGGCGGATGCCCCTCGCCGCAGCCAGCCTCCCTAGCCCCACTGGTAGCGTCCACAAAGCCCCCCAGGACCTGGCACGAGGGTTGGAATTCCGGAGCCCCCACGCTAGGGGAGCCGGAGAAGGATCCACACAGAGTACCCGCGAAGCCCTGCCCTGAGAAGGCTGGGCCTGCGGATCCGAAGAAGTCGCCTCCAAGCAAACCGCCCCCGGGTGCGGCGCACCCGAAAACGCGACCCGAGAGAGAACCGCGTCCGAAGACCCGCTTGCAGCAAGCGGGAGGTCCGCCTGCAGGATCCGGAAGCGTTGGTCCAAATGCAACCCAACCGACCCTCGCGGAGGAACCTGAAGCGACAGAGAATCTCCCGCCGCCTTCAGCCGTAGATCAACCGACGTTTGGGAACCACGAAAGTGGAGCGTCCTCTGAAACGGTAGAGCAAAGCCCCATGAAGAGCCAGACGACACCTCCCTTCGAGAAGACTGTTCCCCCTCTACCGGAGAAGGCCAAGTGACGTCACCCGAACGACCAAGCGGCGCTGCCAGAGAAGGCCAAATGACGTCACTCGCATCCGCCTTGCCCGACGGCGGAGGCAGATCAAGGAGCCGGACTTGCAACCTAAAAGAAAAACGACTAACAGCCAGCAACGCATCCGACACGGGAGATGACCCCTGAGGGCATTCCATGTTTGCTTTGACACCATCTTTTGTTGAGAAATATAGGCACACTAAGTTTGATGGAGAATCCCAGTAGACATGGCAAATTAAGATAGCTGACCGGTACAAAATTCCAAAGCGTTATCAGAATGAACATACTTAACAATAAAAAAAGAGATTCTTTACTTCACTGATAATTAACCAAATAATTATTTTTCAATAGAAAAACTAAAGGAAGTCCGGAAAAATCATCCTTAGAGATAAGATAAAACTTGTGGCTCCGGTGATTAGGAACATGATTGGGACGTCAAATATCAAAATGCAACAATTCATATAAAGAACTACTGCTATGACTCCGATGACTGAGAAAACTGATACAATTATGCTTCCTAAGCCTTACTTTGAAAAGTGGATTGAGATGATATTTTTGGAGGGTGCCATGCAGATTCTGAAAAGGAAGATGATTAAATCAAAGGTGCCACATGTATGGAGATACTTATCCAGTAGGAATAGAAGATCTGCATGTATAAGGAAACTGGACTAATATGTAGAGACCCTCTTGTTCACGATCGCATCTAATCACCTTGTCCATGAGCATATTTTGAAACACAAGGGAAGGTGGGTCAAAAATGATATGACAATTCAGATCCTTGACAATCTGATTGATAGACAGTAAATTCATAGAAAATTTGAATGCATGTAGCACACTTGGTAAGTTGGTATGCCAGGTTGATTTGTTTATTTCGAGAGGTTATCGACTGTGCGAGTGGGAGAGTGATGACCTGAGGTCGGATGGAAGGTGATTGAGGAGCGGAGAATTGGCGGCTCGCGACGAGGTAGGAGGCTCTAAGGCTTATGAACGTGCGATGACTGGAGGCAAGACAGTCATTTTGGCGTAGAAATCAGCCCAATCCTACGAAGAATCTCATTGGTCCGTAAGGGAAGATGTTATAGGTGTGGTGAACAAGGCTATCGTGCTGGTGCTTGCTGGATCGCTGTAAAATGATGCTATTGTAGTGGCTTTGGTCATTGCCAACGTGTATGTGGATCAATATTGTTGCTGCAGGGGATTCTGTTGAGAGCTAGAGATTGTCAATCATTGCAGAAGCTGGTCTCCTACTATGGGAAAGTCATTTCTATACTTTTCGACGGGTTGAGGAAGGGAGTGGGGAAGGATTTGATCATCAAGCAGTGTCATGATTTGTCCGTTTACCCCGCGTTTGCAAATCTCAATGGGAAGGGCTTTATTTAGCGTTGCTGTGGAAGAGCTGATGGTCATCAATGAGATGCATGCTAGGAGTTACGTCATTGGCGGTGGTGGATGCACGACACTTCGCATTTCAGAGATGGCTCCTTCAATCGAAAAGGGTGCATAAGCTTCATTTCCAGACATTCTGCTGGCAAATATGGAGTTGGTCGGGTCAGATGCAACCTGATTCGCTGTTATCGGGTTTCAAAAGATGCGTTCTAGTCGGGACATAGCTTGCTGCGGTAGTTGCATGAACTGCTTTGTTGTAGATTCGATTGCCTCGAATCAACTTAGGCATAATGCAATGCTCTGAGCGATGGATGCTCTACTCTTGGATCTGAAAGTTGACCCAACTTATTTTGGCACAATGGATCCAAATGATGCTTTTCTTTTGGGGAGAATTCGGGTTGTGTTGAAGTGGGGGCTCACTCTGACTCCATTGTGCTGCACGGGTCTTTATTTCTTGAAGGGAATTTAGTTGACTTCATGGAGGGTGTAGGGGAGGTTGTGATCCTCATCACAGAGCTCTTGGTGCCGGAGTAGTCGTGAAAGGCGTGGAGGGGGAGCTGCAGGCCCTTCGTAACCTTCCGGAGGAGCCAACACTCACTTGCTTGGGAGTTTCTTGCCAAGGTTTAAAAAAGATGTGATGCGCTACGAGGCGGTTTTCTTGAATACGAGGCAAGGTGTAAGCCTCGACAAAGTCGAGATGTAAGCTTCATTTTTAGATAGAAAAAATAAAATTTAGGTAAAATACATTAAGATAATATATGGAAATATTAAGATTTGCCAAAAACACATTCAAAAATAATTTCACACTAGTAAAAGATACAATATACAAGCAACGAAAGCAACAACAACAATAAAGCCTTTTCCCGCAATTAAGTAGGGTCGGCTACAGATTTTTTACCTCCATTCAGATCTATTTTTGGTCATTCCCGTGCATAAATCGTAATAACTAAGATCCTTTCGGATAGTCTCATTCCAACACTTCTTGGGCCTTTCTTGCCCTCTTTTAACCAGCACAACATCCTGAATCTCGTATCTTCTTACTGGCGCAACAACCAACTTTGCAAATGGTCAAACCATCTTAATCGATTTTCTCTCATCTTATCCTCTATAGGAGCTACACCCAAGGTTCAGAAATCGGTATGCGGTATGCGTGGTCATGCGGTCTAAAGCGAGTAAGCGGATATGTGGAGGAGTATACGAAAGTATATGCGGTTTATGCGGTTTATAATATTTTAATTTAAAATATTATAAATAAACAATAAATGTGATTATATAAAAAGGTTGATGATCTAACAAAATCCAAGATAAAAAATTTCAAATAAGATAATATAATCAATAAGATATATAAACATGATATTATAAAATTGATTATTTTTAGTGTGTATTTTGAATTTAGTGCATATATATATACATATATAAATTAGATTCAACAGGGAACACATGAATTCTATAAAGAAACCTTTGATGTATATATAGATCTTATAGCTAACAAAAGGTAAAGAATAATCATAGGTATACAAATCATACACCTAAAATTATACGCATATATGCATCTCCAAGGGACAAAATATGTTGACACAAAGTATGGGGAAAAATTGTATTTGCATACAAAATTTATTAGAAGCACAAAAAATGTAAAGTGCCAGATTGTTAGTTAATTATTTCATGTTTTATTTGAAGAATTAGAATAAATTTCATTAGATAGAAAATTCGAAAAGCAGTAAACAATTCTTTAACAAGTGTTGAGAATAATGAGAAAAAATGGATATGAGAAAAAATACCCTAGATTATATTCCCAAATGCAACATATACGAGAATAATGAAAAGATGCATCAATGTAAATGATGATATAAGAGTTGCTCGGGAAAAGAATCCTATTAGATATGCGACTGCATATGCCGCATATGTGAACCGCATATGCGTTTTGACCGCATATTGCCGCATATGGCATATGCGCTTCGGTCAAGTGGCCGAATACGCATATGCGGCCGTGTGGACCACATTTTCGAACATTGGCTACACCAATTTTCCTTTCGATCACATCATTGTGATTCGATCTTTTCGTGTATGACTACACATCCACCTTAGCATTTTCATTTCTACTACTGTCATTCTCTGCACATGTATATGGTTCACAGGCCAACATTTTGATTCATAGAGCATAACAGGTCTCGCGGCTGCTTTGTAATACTTTTCTTTGACGTTCAAAGGGATTTTATTATCACAAAGAGTAATAGAGGCTCCTCTCCACTTTAGTCAACCTGCATTTATTCTACAAGTAATATCTCCATAATTTTCCCATTCTATTGTAAAATACGTCTCAAGTATCTAAAAGAATCTTTCTTCTGAATGTTGTTGGAGTATTTGGTTATGCGCAGGTTGAGTTGTAGATGGGTAAATGGATACCTCCATGATCCATTTACCCCATCCATATGTTTAGTCCCACATCTACCACTAGTGGGACTTGGAGGCTCTGTGGGGGCTATATAAGGAACCCCAGACCTCCTGTATCCATTGAGAAAATGGAATAGAATATCCGCCCCTTTGAGGGCTTCTCCCGTGGTTTCATCCCGCTCCTTATGGAGTAGGGTTCCACGTTAAATACTTGGTCTCCATTTTTATATTTCTGTTCTTATGCTCTGTTTATCATTTCCGCTTCCGCTTCCTATTTTCTAACATGGTATCAGAGCGGGTTCGATATTCGGAGATTTGTTCTTGAGTTTTTTTATGTAATTTTCGAGAGTCAGATTTTGATGAAGATTTACATATGAGTTTGTTCAAGTTCCGCGTCATTCAGCATCATGCTATCATTGCTAGGGTTTCGTTTTTGAAACTCTAGATTACTGTCCAGAGATCAGAGATCATTGCTAGCGCATCCTCCTGTTTTCCGCAGGCTCAAGGCGGAGCCCTAGTGGCTCCAGGTACAGCCGTATTTTTCCTCTCCATGCCGTGCGATGCTCAAGGCAAGACCCTTGCCGCACCAGATCTTCTACAAGCACACACAGGAGAAGCCCATGCTTCACGCTACATGAAACCCCAATTCCACCTTCAAACAATGGTGAGCCCGATCTCCATAGCGTTGGACACAATTCTTTAGGGGAGAATCCCCATTGGCGGCACTGCCAGGTCCCCTTCCCGCATCTTCTCTCCAGGTATACATCCAGACGCGAATACCAAAAGGGCGCTCCCCTCGACTCCATCACGCACAGGGCACGCAAGCCCCGTCGCTCCCATTGCGCACATGCATCGCGAGGGCTGCCATCGGCGCCTACCTTCCGCAACCCCCACCTGCACGTGGCGGGCCCGTGCCCTCGCAGCCTCCTCTCTAATACTCGCACGCTCTCCCAATCGCATACAAGTGGCGCCTTTCTCCTCTCCTCCTCGATACGCGTGAGGTCCTCCTCTTCAGCCTGCAACAGTGCACCCCAGGCGCACCCCGCAGCAGTGCACCCCAGGCGCAGGCGCACCCCACGCTCCTCCATCTGATTTCATGCCCGACGCCCCTTTTCTCGAGTGGAGCACCCCCCCCCCCCCCCCCCAGGGCGGCGGCGCACATCAGGGGTTCCCATTGGGGGAACCCTAGCACGGCGACAGGAGTAGGCCCGGGGCTACGTGAAGAGGGTTCTCGTATGGGGGAACCCTAAATAGGGCTGTGTTGTTATAAAAAAAATTCGGTTGTGGGGCCGTCGGAAAAAAGGGGGGGCTGCTTCTGTAGGGCCCAAGAGGCTTCGTATGTATTGAAAAAAAAGGGAGTGGAGGGCTTACTTCCAGGCCCATCCGTGGGCCACGAAAAAAGAGTTTGCAAAAAAAAAGATGATGTTCAAAGCCAAAAAAAATGGTGAATGGCTTAAAAAAAGGAAAAGCCGAAAAAAATCAATGGCTTAAAGAAAATAAAAAAAATGAAAAAAAATGATAGTCAGATTGAAAAAGCTGGAAAATAATATATATTGGCTAATTGATGTTTTGTTCCCATTATTGTTGTTTTCTCCCAACTTGATCGAGGTCCATGTTTTCCGACAAGTATGGGAGAAAAAGGGAGTATATGTAGAGTTACATGCCAATTTGTTAGATTTTCCAGATTCTCTAGATTCAGAGGCTCCAAACTCCTGGCCAGTTCAGATTTTCCAGACTCTACAGTAGATTTCAGACTCGACGATCATGATTTCCGAGTCAGTTTCAGTCACGCACTTGTTTGCGATCTTCTTTTCAGATGTGCACATGTTTTGCCATCTTTTGTAGCGGTCCCCATCTTATTCTTGTTATTTCGACCAGAGTTCATTTGAGCCATAGGGACTCTAGAGTAGGGGACCATTCCCTATGCCATGTTGGCAAGGGTTTTCATGTGGTATCATAGGGACTCCAGAGTAGGGTACCATTCTCTGTGCCAGATGGGAGAGACCCAGTTCTCCGACGAGGAGACTTTTCAGACTCCATTCTCCAGCGACCGTGGACTCCTACGAGGATTGCACTTCCACGGCCTTTTCAGTTTAGCCCTTTTCAGAGATGGAGCAGTTGTCCACATGTTGTGGCGGGCCAGAGTACTCCGACGAGGAGACTCAGTGACTCTGACATCTGACAGACGCAGTTCAGAGCACATGCTCTCCGACGAGGAGATTCAACAGGCTCACACTCCAGCTCGTTCGTCCTTCTCACTTGCACGACATGAGAAGCAACGTCCTCGACAGCAACCGACAGTTGTGCGCGTTGAGTTGATATTGTCTGTAGTGTCCTGTAGCGTGGGTTGAGTTTCTTTCTGTCTATCCAAGCTGAGCATTGCATGCTTCAGCTTGAGGGGGAGTGTTGGAGTATTTGATTATGCGCAGGTTGAGTTGTAGGTGGGTAAATGGATACCTCCAGGATCCATTTACCCAATCCATATGTTTAGTCCCACATCTACTAGTGGTGGGACTTGGAGGCTTTGTGGGGGCTATAAGGAGCCCCAGACCTCCTGTATCCATTGAGAAAAAGGAATAGAATATCCGCCCCTTTGAGGGCTTCTTCCGTGGTTTCATCCCACTCCTTAGGGAGTAGGGTTCCACGTTAAATACTTGGTCTCCATTTTTATATTTCTGTTTTTATGCTCTGTTTATCATTTCCGCTTCCGCTTCCTATTTTCTAACAAATGTTATCGTCTCTAATCTTTACCTCGAATCCTTCACCGTTATTTCCATCATACGTGCACTCTGTATATTCGGTCTTAGCCTTACTTATACAAAATCCTTTGGCCTCTAAGGCATGTCTCCCAACCTCCAACTTCTCATTTACTCCATCTCTTCGCTCTTCAATCAACACAATATCATCAGTGAACAACATACAACAAGGTATCTCATCCTAAATGTGACTAGTCAACTCGTCTATAATCAAAGTAAAATGAAATGGACTCAAAGCTGAACCTCGATCCAGACCATTGATGATGTCAGAATTGTCAGTCTTCCCAGACTGGATCCTGACACAAGATGAAGCCCCATCATACATAACCTTTATAAGGTTAATGCATATGACACGTATTTTTCTCTTCTTCAAAACTCTCCGCAATATCTCTCTTGGGACTTAATCATAAGCCTTCTCCAAATCAATAAAAATCACATGGAGTTTTTTTAGCTATATAAATCTCCATTGTTTTCCTCAACAAGTGGATAGCTTCGATAGTTGAGCTACCTGGCGTGAATTTTAATTGGTTTTTAGTTACTTTGGAAACTTGCCTCAACCTTCTATTGTTCACACGTTCCCAAATTTTCATGGTATGACTCATTAGCTTGATACCTCTGTACTTTGAACAATTTTGAATGTCTCCTTTATTCTTATAAAGAGGCATCACAATATTTTTCCTCCATTCTGCACGCATTTTCTTACTTCGTCGGATGACATTGAATAAAATTGTAAGCCAAGTCAAACCCGCTCATCTAGAACTTTCCAAACTTTTTTAGGAATGTCATCATGTCCTACCTCTTTGTCACGACCCCAGTTCTGGATCGTTAGATTCTTTCATTTATCAGTTCTAGTTACTCAGCTATAGCTTTATTCAATAATAATAGTTAACATTCACAAACAGACTACAATAAAAATGCTACATAAAAAGCATCTCACATTTTTTCCATTAATGAAATAAGGTTTACATAGAAACCCGTCCCATCCTATTCTTTTATATGTAAATCAAGTTGAAAAAAAAGAACTCAAAAGAGCTACAAACTACCTTATACTATAAACTATGGTTGTCTGTCTGGCCAAGGTCCTTGCGATGACTCACCGACACTTGTTGAGTTTTCAGAAGTCATAGGATAAAGATTTGCGAGTGCTAAGTAACGAAGAAGAGAAAGTAAACAAGTAGTGTAGTTTAGCAAAATTTATAGAACAAAAAAGCTTCATTTCTTCTCATTAGATTAAGTTCTTATCCTTCTATTCCACGTTAGGATTAGTCCATGTGATTTTTTTTCGAAGCCAAAAAAGGGGAAAACACGCTATGGTGACAACCTTAATATATTAGAAAGTAGGAGGGTTACAGAGGGACTTACAGTGACCACGACTCGATAAGAAATCTAGAATGAAACAATACATTTTTGCTGTAAAAACACTCAGAAGAAATCGGAAGGCCATTCCTGTCCAACAAAATAGCCCAGATCAATGCCAATGGGCGAAGAAAGTCCTGATGAGGTCGGTTCCTCGCGGTGACCAGCGACTCCCAAAAGAGGTCCAGCTCCTGAGTATTCAGCTAACTCCAATTAACCTCCTCCCAGATGGGTTCAGTCATGGAACATCTGAAGAAAAGATGGTCCACTGTCTCGATACAAGACTCACATATAGGACATCGATTAGAGATGCCAACGAAAAGCCTTGCGCATCGGTCCCTAGTCAAGATACGTCTTCTTTTTAATAACCATATGAAAAACCAATCCTACTAAGGAGGCATAACTCTCAAATCAAGTTGCAGTCACGAATCAACGAATCCGTGCAGTACACCCTCTATTTGGCAGAATCCACACCCAGTGATCTCTGCCAATAGAGGGCGCACTGCATAGTCTAAGAGCATTATGCAATATGAGGAAGTCTTCCAGCCGTTGGTCTGAGAAATTCGTCACAAAGGTAGGCATCCAATTCCCATCGATCCAACACTCAGCCACCCGCGCATCCTGGTCAGTCGACACCGCAAAATAACCTCGGAAAACGAGAACAAAAGCACCATACCCCGACCAGTTGTCCCTCCCAGAAAGAAAAGGAGCAACCGTCCCCAATCATCGGAGAAAACATGCCATGAAATCGGGGTAAGACTGATCAGATCCCTTTCTAGAACACAGAGGACCTTATCTGCAGATGCTGCACACTACCACAATTGATGCCAATGTCATATATCCGACGCAAAAGGCGGCACCATATATCATCGTCCCTGCCCCACAGCCGGCTAACCCACTTCAACAAAAGCGCTTTGTTCATGGTCTCCAAGTTCCTCACACCGAGCCCAGCATTCGCCTTAGGCAAACATATAGTCTACCAATCCACTAGATGGACAACAACAGTCTTCTGATCGGACTTCTCCCAAAGAAATCTACACATGATCTTCTCAAGTTTGATTCTGATACCTCCAACAAAATACGGGAGGAAATAAAGAACATCGGAGCGGAAGAAAGGACATCCTTAACCAGAACCAGTCTTCCCCCTCATGAAAGTAATGTTGCTTTCTACCCTCTGATAACTTCCTCTCCATTTTCTCAACAAGCGGACGCCAATCCGCAATCTTGACCTTCCCAAGGCAAGAGGGACCCCAAGATAGGTAATAGGCAAAGAACCACAACTCGTACCAAGCTCCACAACACAATCCCTCACCGCCCCCTCAGAGAGTCCAAAGGGGACAAAAGCAGATTTTCATAGTTAAGAACGCGGACAGACATCACGTTGAAAATGTCCAAGGTTATGGCCATACCTCTAGCCTCCTCCTTCCCACCCTCCACAAAGAAGATTGTCTCATCTGCATACTGCAGAAGGAGAATGGAGATATCCCCACTTGAGTAACCCAAGGTGAGACCACCACTAACAATCCGGTTCACCATGCAAGGTAAGACATCTGCCGCAATAGTAAACAACAAAGGAGCAAGGGGACAACCTTGACGAACCCCCCTCTGGGGCTGAAAGAACCCACCCTACGGACGTCCCTTGACAAGCACCATATATGAGGCGGTAGTTACACAAACCTTCATCCATCCGATCCATCGAGGAGGAAAACCCCTCTTACCGAGGGCTGCCCAAAGAAAGCGCCAGTCTACTGAATCATAGGTCTTTGAGAAGTCCACTTTCTAAAGAAAGCCCTTCACCTTGCATCTCTTCTAGCCGAATACAATCTCTATAGCTATGGTAACACTATCCCCAATCTGCGTCGATGGTATGAAAGCATACCGTAGAAGGGAAATGAAATGTTTCATGACCCTACTCAGGCGAGTGGCAAGCACCTTATCCACAAAGAATAAATCGCAATGAAGAGCGCAATCGGTCTAAAGTCTTCCACCCTTTCAACAACGTCCTTCTTGGGAAGCAGGAAAATAAGAGCCCGGTTCAATCTTTCGAATCCGACATTGCCTTCAGAAAATTCATTGATAACATCCACCACCTCATTGGCCACCATCTGCCAGAATTCACGAAAAAAGAACATAGGAAAACCATCCGGGTCCGGGGCACTATCAACGTTTAGATTCCACACCGCAGTTTTGATTTCCTCAGACGTAAAACTCTGCTCAAGGCTGTTGGCATGTACCATAGAAATCCAAGCTGCCCCAGCGCCGATCCATCTCCACTGCCTCAACTCCGTCCTCCGAGAGAACTCATGGAAATGAGCTCTGCCCATCTGACGATTACCCTCAACCTTCACCTCGTTCATCACCACAGATCGGAAGACATTATGCCTACGACGCCCGCTGGCCATCCGATGAAAAAAAGCCGTGTTGGCATCGCCCTCCACGAGCCACTTCTGTCTGTATCGCTGCTTCCATTCAGTAACCATCTTCGTGTCTTCAGCTGCAATAGTCTTCTGAGCATCAAACCTAGCAACCCATTCTTCCTCCACCAGATTCCTAACATCCTCCAAGTTTTCCAGCTTACACACATCCGCCTCCGTTGCTTATCGGGCGGCCAATTTGGAGTCACAGATATTCTTCTTATATGCGCACAAGTGTTTGCGAAGCAAAATAAGCTTTGGGCCAAGCGATCAACATCCGAGCCAGAAACCAAGAGCGAAGACCAAAAATTTTGAACCCGCACTCTGAAAGAATCCTCCAGTAGCCAGGCCCGTTCAAAGCGAAAGAAACTTCGATGTGCTTCCCCGTCGCTAGAGTCCCACAACAAAAGCGAATGATTGGATCTCGTACGAGGCCTCACAAAGCAAAAGGAGGGAGGAAACTCCATAAGTTCCTGAGAGGCCAGGAATATGTCGATACGAGAGCGCGAACCGGTGTTACTCCAGGTAAATTTGGTGTCATTGGCATCAATCACTTCAAGCTCCAGGTCATCGATCAAGTCCATGAATGCAAGTGAATCCGGGTCCTAACCCCCCCTCGAGGTCTGGGACGGTTCGAGAGAAGAGTGACGTTGAAGTCACCACCCAAAAGCCATGCCGTCCCTGGAAATGCAGTTCTGGATTTCGAATATCAGCCCAGATCTCATCTCTCAACGAAGGAAGACAATGTCCATATACACAGAACACCACCGACTGCGACCCCCCCCCCACGTTCTCCAGAAGAACAGAAAGCACATGTCTGGCCTTGAGCTCTGCACGCACCGAGAAGAGGGACTCTTTCCATGCCACTATTAAAGCCCCCATAGTCACAACCGCGTCAAGAGCACAAAAACCAGAGATGGGACTAGTCCCAAAAGAGTTCCAAGTCACCGCAACACATGAAGAAATTTTAGTCTCCTGCAAGAGTACAATGTCCCAACCCCACTCCACAAAACAACTGCCCGATAGCCATCGTTTTTCTAGGTCACCCATGCCCCTAACATTCCAAGATAACACCTTCATTGGACTACCTTCTTCTTCCCCCTAGTTTGCACCACTCTCGCTGCAGATGCTAAAAGAATCATCTCCGCCGAGATAACTTTGCTCGTCTCGGTTCTTCGTTTCTGCTGTTTCCGAGGTTTATAGCTCTTAAGTTTCCTCCCAATACCACTGTCGTTCGGCACCGAACAAGAGCTTGAAGAGTCAGCGGGACGGGCATGGCTTGCTCCAACCGAGCAAGCCAACGACTTAACATCCTGACTCAGATCCAAGCTCCATTCAACAGGCGAAAGCGATACCTGCAAAGTGCGAAGGTCCTGTTTTATTTGAACAACCTTGCAAGAATCCAGCACCGAGCGATTTCCCACCTTGGCGAGCGTACCCTGGAGCTTCTCGCCCACCAGCGGTCCATTCCCATCGACAGCCGTTTCCTCATGCGTAGTAGAGTCTAGACCTCCGTTAGGTCCACCCAACGCCTTCTCATCAGTCGAGGAAAGGTTCAGGAGCAGGGCCTGCTCGTTCGAGTTCACCATCATCACGATACTCGATGAATAAAGAAGAATACGGGGCTCGACAACGATTAGGTCCGATAGTCAGGGCTCCGAGAAGACAACACAACTGGTCATGTGTTTAATGACTGGGCCATCACCAGAGGTAGCACAATCAAACCTGAGTTCAGCAATCGGGTCAGCACCAGAGGCCTGAGCACAATCGGGAACGACAGTCGGGTTGTCGTCAGCCCGAACAGAGGGGGGCCTGTTCGGATCATCATCCAAGAAGAAAGATCCCTTCTCATTCCTCTCTCATGGACTTCGAAGCTGTGGATACTTTAGGATTTGAGATTGCGTTGATCTAGCGAGCTTATGTCACCACATGTCGCCTCAACTAATCCTACAATGCTACCTTGACAATCTCCTTTTTGTTACATTATCCAGGGTTTCAAACCCTCAACCTGTCAAATAAGAAAGTACACCGTTCTTGAGGATCCGATAATTGAAAATCACATGATAATATTTAATCGTCTATACAGGCGACTTTAAATACATGTTATTGTGACCCATCTGCTTTAAACCTTTTGTGCCTTCACGTAACATGACCACATCTTCAGTCAGTCAATCTGTCCAATGGCAATCGAGTACCAAATGCTACAAATAATTTATTATACATGCTCAACATATTCGAGCAACTGTGTAGTGTGTACCACATAGGTATGACATGCCAATACGGATGCTTTTTAAGTTTCTAACAAAGCTACAGGTTGCATGCCCGACATGTAGTATCTACTCCAAGTCATCATGAGCGTAGAACATAATATATCATCGGATCCAATTAAACCATGTTAACTTCACATGAGACAATTATGTGCATAATTCTTTAGCTTGTCTTTTTGTATCCTGAGTTGGGTATAGATATACTCACACACACATACTTATATTTACTTTTATATACTATCTATGTATCTCTTCAGCATCCCGACTTATCATGCTTTTAGAACCATAACATTTACATATATGCATCACCACATCGATTCAATTGTATCAAATACTTTTGGTGTAATTCATTAATCGATCATCTTTAAATTTTGAGAATGAGCAGGTTGGCATCCTTCACAACAAAGAACACAAAATCAAGAATTTTTTCGATTTAATAGGACAATCCAACAACAAAGAGGCATGATTTCATTATCTTATCGTATTACTTCTCAATAGAGTTAATCTACTTTGATTCATGCTCAACTAGGAGCTTATTAGCTACTGAAATGATTAAATTCCATTTACGAGTCAAGAACATGAACACATGAAGAATGTGAAGAACAGACGGAGAATGTTAAGAACGCGAAGGACGGACGAAGAACACAAAGAACACGAAAAATATGAATTCTCTCAAAAATTTCGGTAGATTCTCCCCTTATATCGGGTGATATTCCAAGGAAAATTTCGCCAGGTCTCCCTTTATATCAGGAGATATTCCAAGGAAAATCTCGGTAGTCTTCCCTTGTATTGGGTGTTATTGGCAGTCTTTTCTTATATCGGGTGATATTCGAAGGAAACTTTCGACAGACTTCCGCTTATATCTAGAGAAACTCAAAAGAAAACACGAGTCTTTTAAGAAACGGATCGAAACGTGAATTAAAAGGATCTACTTACCTCATTCCTGAAGCTATTGAGGAGAGGAACGCTTCGTTTTCCTTCTCCTCTTCTTCCCAACAACGCTTCACTAGGTCTTCTTCCTAGTCTCCCTCCCCTTTTCTTAGCCTTTCAACCCTTGCCTTGGGGTGGTGGTGGATGGAATGGGAATTGTAGACAATGAAGGGGAGGAAGGGGTATCTATAAGCCTTTGGGGCACCTACGTGTCATTCCAGTCAACGTCTCGTTAGCAGGACTGGCGAATCATCATTCGCCTGCTGCGTCATACGATGCCATCAAAGTCCATGATTTCCCTAATGACGCTTCATTAGCGCTAATCGTGATTAATTAGCATTGATCATGATTAATTAGTCTTAAGTGCGATTAATATTACTAACTACGATTAATATTTACTAATCATGATTTCCACTTTTAGTCTTCATTATTCTATGTAATAATTGAGTGCTAATGAGGATGATTAAGGGTTAATGATATCTTAACTGACATCAAGCTCTTTACTTCTGAAATTCATAACAATTCGAAACGACCTCCGATTCAGACGAAAAAAGTCCAATTGGATTCATCTCATCGGTCCGAGTTTAATATCCATGTACATTGTAGGATCCAAAGAGGTTAATTTTTAAGGCTTTACACCCTTTCCCTTGTCTCATACCTCTAAAGCCTCATCTACTTCCTCCCTTTGTATCTGGCTATAGTTTGCACGATTCAGGTAACATTCACTACCGACAAGATCTCCCAAATAATCTCTTTATTTCCTTCCCCAGTGAACGCTTATGGAAATACTGCTTCCATCTAGTCGCTATATCCTCCTCATGTCCTTCCTCATCCTTGATGCATCTCACTTGAGAAAGATCTTTGGTCTTTCTTTCTCTTGTTTTGGGCAATATGAATATATCCTTTTAGCTCTCCTTCCAGTCAAGCTTTTTGTACAAAACTTCATAAGCTTTCGACCTAGCTTCATTTACTGCTTTTGTAATTTGTGTCAGTTTCCTCTGTTCTATCGTTATAAATAGCTTTAAAGCAAGCTCTTTTAATTTTAAGCTTCGCTTTCACTCCTTTACTCAACCACCAAGCCTCCTTTTGGCATGGAACTCCTCCATTAGACTCATCTACCGTCTCTTTGGCTACCATTCGGATACAAGATGCTGCCGTCTCCCACATCTCGTTTGCACTTCTGTTATAATCCCAGGTTAAGTCTTCTAAAACCTTCTCCTTGAAACTTGATTGCTTCAATTGAAGATTCCACCGTTTAGTTCTAATGATCTTAAGAACCATCCTCTTCTTTGCCAACCCTTTTATTTGCACATCCATGACTAACAAGCGATGTTGAGATGTCAAGTTCTCTCCTGGAATTACTTTGCAGTCTTTGCAATACAATCGATCTTTTCTCCTCATCGTAAGGTAATTTATATGTGTTTTAGTTGGGCCACTCTTATAAGCAACTAAATTCTCCTCCATCGTCTGAATAGAGTGTTCGCTATGAAAAGGTCATAAACCGTTTAAAAATCCATAATGACTTTTCCCTCTTCTTTTCTATCCCCAAAGCCATGGCTTTTGTGAACACTAGCATACTTTGAAGCATCTTTTCCCACATGTCCATTAAGATCCCCACCTAGATAAACCATCTTTCTTTGTAGGATACCTTGCATAATCTTATCCAAATCCTTCCCAAAAGCTTGTTTAATCCTTTCCTCTAAACCTACTTGCGATGCATAAATTGAGATTATATTCATAGAGGGCTTATCCATTGAGCCCCTTGCCCATTTTGAATTTTGGTGAGTACCAAGTGTAGGCTCTCCACGTGTATTTCCATTTGAAAGGTTGCCTATTTCGAAGGAGCACGGTTTTGGAAGGATATTAATATGTTTGAGCCTTTTATATTTCCAATATACCGAGTTAAAAAAAGGAAGACGATTTTAGAAAGATAAATTCAAATCCTTAATTTCGTATCGAAGAAATAGCAAATGTACATTTGATCAGTAATGTACATATTGTACTTAAGTAATTATATGTTGCGAGATCAGTAATACTGAAGCAGTTGCCAGTAATTTACATCTGTTATATCACATTTTACAGAGATCAGTAATTCATCAATGTTACTCAAGTAATACATATTCAGTTCTCAAGTAATTATTGTTATGGGATCATGAATTAAGCATTTAAATTACTAATGCCCATACGATAAGTGATGATTACAAATGTCCATTTTACTGAACTCATTTTGATTGTTACTAATGTTATAGTTACTTAATATTTTGAGTGTTACTGACGCACCTCCTATTTACTTATATAACCTTTTTAATTACTTATAATGCATCGAGTGTTACTGATAGCAATACATAAGTTACTGGTCACACGGTTTTTTATAATTATTCCAACTTTCTGATTCCATTGTCTTCTTTTACCTACAATTTGTTACAGGTTACTGATGCTTTTCTATATCTTATTCTATTCTCTGTTTTGAATTAATCACATCTTCTTTACTTATGTAGCCTATTGAATTACTTGTAATGCGTCAAGTGTTACTGATAACCACACATAAATTGCTTAACTTGTGTTTTAATAGAAAGAATGATAGAAAGAAAAGTAACATGTAGTATTTTCTTAAGATACATAAGTAACTATAAATAGAATCAATTAGTAAGAATGATAAAATAGAAAAGTAATACATGATATATTGTCAGTAACATATGCAAATGTCATCAATAACTTGGTATAATTTTTCTGAAATAATGTTTCCACTATCCAAATCCAATTGCAAGACATCCATCTTCGCTCCTTCTGATACGATCTTTTCACAATTCAAATCCATCCAGGAAGCATCGTTCATCATTGCTTCTGAGAAATCATGATCAATTTCCATTCACAAATGATCCATCGCATTTGAAACTGAAATTGAAAATTAAAAAATAAACGATCAAATTCTACAAAAGAATAATAAATAAATATATGATAAGCAACGAAAAAACTTACAAATCGAGGAGTTGAAGACGATCTTCTTTCATCGCAGGAGATCTTGAGATTTCGCACAAGAGGAAGATTAGAAATTTCAAAAATAAATACAATGCAGTGTCGGGTAGACTTAATTGCGATGTTTTTTCCTCTTTCCGGATGGTAAATAAAAAAGAAAATCAATCACGAGGAGAATGCGGAGGGAGTTTATTATGGTAAGGATTGACGCTAAAGAGAATAGATGAGATAAAATAAGATCATTGGATCATGATCTGAAAGATGAAAACACGGGCTCATCCGATCTCAAATGGGCATAGGGCCCATTGGATAAATTCCCTATATTCATAACTTCTTCCAGTACCAATTTTAGCAAAATAATATGACTCTCAAATCTTTGCACCTCAACCACACTATCATTCAAATCCTTATGAACAACCATTCCAACACCATTTCTACCCCTCTCTTTACCTGGATATCATAACTTAAAGCATGTCTTCTCGATCTCTCTTGCTTTCTCTCCAACTTATTTTGTCTCTTGGAGACAAAGTATATGAAAAGCAATGAAAACATTTATGTTAAAAAGGCCAACATTAGGCCTCAAACTTCCGGAATATCAATATTAAGTTCCAACTCCAACTTCTACGATTTTACCTGAGTATTGAACCACAGTCCACACTTAATACTAAAAGCACAATATGAATCATAATTCTTAGTGTTCAAGATTCAAATGCAATAATTATTTTACTCCACGCATTTCTTTCCGGCCTTTGTTCTTTATATCTGTAATAATTATTTTAAGATTTACAAATCATACAACCACACAATAAAGTTGCAACTAGTATGAAAGTTCTATTACCATTGAATTGCAATCACATGCAACTATTCAGTTGCAATCACATACGCTGTTTACAACTACATAGGTAATAATAAGCAACGCATAATAATGGAACTAGTAGTCTTGAAGTTCGATAAATGCTGGTAACATGGTCTGCCGAAGAAGGAGGATTGGTGATCTTGCGGTTAAGGAAAGTGAACAAGGCACTGCTTGTAAAGTGGGTTGTCAGGATCTGGGTGACGAATCGGACCAACTTCCAAGATTATCCCGATTTATTTACAGGACATCACCTGGTTTATACGTGTGTGGATGTTGTGGTGTTTCCCTCTACGTTCTGGAATAGTATTTGTTCGATTTACTGGAGGTGGCTTCATTGTTTCATCCGATATTTTAGAGATGGACCAGGCTTATCTATATGGAAGAATGATTGGATAGAGGAGTGAGTTTTATGTGATCACTATCGTGTATGCATGGGCACATGACCCTGGGTCGTTAGGTTCTGGGCTGAGGGGGGCGAGGTTATGTCAGACAAGCTTGCCATAATCGAGGGACCATCAGAGTGGTGGGACTCCAGGATATGGAAAGCTGGTTCGTTATCGGTCAGAAAAGCATGCAAAGTCCTTTCTGCCCCCATGGTTTTTGACCATGTGATTCTGACATGGGACTGTGTGCGGATTTGAGAATGGAAGATTCCCAGACGGATTAAGCTCTTCTTATGTTTGCTTAGACGATGAAGCATTATAACAAGCGCTAGGAGGGCCATGATGTTCCTAGGTTGTGATGGGTTATGCGTCAAGTGTGGGGAAGCCTCTGAAGATACCAACCATCTCCTTTTCGAGTGGCCTGCACGGTGGATGTGGGAAATGGCGAACCTGGTTGGCTTGCGATTTAAGGATGCAGCCGCATTCTGGGATTCTTTGGGCAGCAACTGGAGTGGCTCTAGTGGAGGCATGATAAACGTGTTAGTTCATGTCTGGGTTGTCTGATTAGTGAGGAACGGGGCGGTCTTAAGAAATGAAGGATTCTTCTATGAAAATGTAATTGAGCATGTTAGGATCCTTTATGAGGCTTGGTCATTGTAAATGTTCCATGTAATTTTTTATTGTTCGAATATATGAGTTAGGATGCCCATCTTTTGTTTCGAATATATGGTGGAACACACACACAAAACTTTAACAGCATAAGTCAGAATACAACCCCTGGGGGGGAGTATTTCCTGTCCAGTTCTGAAAAGAGAAATTACAAGAAGAAGAAGAGTTTCATTCGTAAATGTGCATGCCTGATTACTGTCCTACTACGATTAACAATTTTTGAAGATGTGAGCTCTTGTACTCCGTCAGACAGTGTGTCCAGAATTCTTTTGCGTCCAGGGAAGATCTTGAAAACCCATGCAAATCTCAACCAGCGTGTTGCAATCATTCCACATTTGAATGTCATATCCTTTTAGCAACTCTGCCATTTCAATTCCTAGTGCCAACACATGTGCCTCAACTTGCAAAACATAATTGGTCCTTCTTGCAAAGATAGCATCTCCCTCTCCGATTCGTGTCAATAGAGACTGTTGCCTCTTTGCAAAATTAGTAGAAGAGGGACATATAACTTGGCTTAAAAGCTATTCTGTGTTGAGAAGCGTGAAAAGGCCAGAACAGGAACATAATTGTATAAACTGCATATAAGTTACATATTGATGAGTTAATGCTTTGTATAGATTTTAACATGTCTGTAGCATAATAATCATTTTCATTATATAACTCAATATGTCTCTGACGAACGCGATTCTCCTAAAAACTTTTAAAGGCTAATCAAAATCCTACAATATTATTAATTTTTTTTGAAGCCAAGAAAGGGGGAGACACTCCGAGGTGTTCGCCCCAAAGATTTATTGAAAATAGAGGGAGAAGGTACAAGAAAGCACGTGGAGTGCTAAATAGTCCAATCTTTTAGTAAGCTAGAGACATGAATCTTGATATTTTCCAAATAGAATCTTTGCCCTGAAAAAAGAAGAGCGTTCCTGGCAAGCCAAATGGCCCAAAGAGAAGCCAACGGCCATAGCAAGACAGACCTCGCGAGCTCCGAATCCACTAAGCTGCCGCAGAAAGCTTCCACGCTAGAGAGGTCGACCCAGCTCATGGAAGGGTTTTCCCAGAGAGGGAGCACCCAAGAACAGGAGAACAATATTATTAATTAATAAGTTGACTCGGGAAGGATAGCTTTAAACTTAGCCAAAGATATTATTTTCTTGAATTGCAATTAAATACACACATGCGTGTTTTTTGACGGGGAAGTTGATGGTGGAAGACACTGCCACAAGCATGTTCCTGCTCTGATCTACAAGATCTGGAGTTTGATGTCACTTGGGAGAGTAGAAGGGAGAAATGGTACACGGCAACAATATGATTGGCCATCACGCTCACCAGATAACTGTTGCGTCAAATATCTGTCCTGATTATTCTTATGGGAAAAAGATAAACATGCATATGGAAATGCTTGCAATTCTTTCATCTAATGTGACAACTCCTCTGGGACTTGGAATTAAAAATTTAAATGGGAACCCGGACATGAAAAAAACATTTTTTATCCATGCTTTTCGAAATAAAAAAAGAATTTCGATATATATGCAAAATAGCATTCTTATTTAACGCACGATATTTTAGATGGATCTTCAGATTAAGCTAAAATCCAGCATGATAATTCTTACGTTGCATTCTTTAAAGATATCTATAATTGTTTATTACCAACCTTTCAAAGAAACCGATCAAATTTAGCGGCATTAAGAATTCGACTATGCATTTCCTTTTTCTAAGCTGAAGAAAATGTATAAATTGGTCTCCCGTGTTAAAAGGTGACAGTCTTGTGACCTTTTTTCTTAAAAAAATGTCCTTCCTCTTAATCCTAGAATTTATCTTGCGGTTAGTTTTTAATCTGCTTGAACAGTGCAATTTCTATATTGACCCTTTTGTCAAGGATAGATTCCTTTCTAGAATTATAGCGGGGAAAACTAATGATGTCATCTTCAATTCGTTACTTCTTTATGTTTAAAATATGAAATTTTATGTCAGAGCTTGTGCTGGTAAGCTGATATTGCTGATTGACCTATGATTTTTTCTCAGAAAGTAGCCCAAGTGCCTCCAAAGGCTGTTGGTGAACCTGCTCATTTGACTCAGAACGGACTGTCACCTGCTTTTTTAATCTCCGGTGATAATGCTATTTCAGCTGCAACAACGATTCTAACAAACTGTCAGGCTTCGTTGGAGCTTGAGAATGTTAGTTCTGGAGTAGAAAATAAAGATACCTTTTCTGGTCTTCTGCAACAATATAATAATGACGGTGGGTATGCCCAATCCCAGCCAACGGTCATCTCAAATTCAGAGAACGTGACATCTCAATCACATGGTTACATGCTTAATGGCCAGGATATGGCTGTTGATGATGGCACAATCAGCATTTCTTGTCCCTATTCTCACGGGTAGGTTTCTCTACGGTGAATGCTTTTATGTTGTCCCTATTCTCACGGGTATGTTTCTCTACAATGATTGCCTTTTGCTATGACTAGAATTCTATGCAGAAAGAATGTAGTGGTGCTATTTTTTTGTATGGTGAATGATAGCCACTAGGATGCAAACATATATGGATGTATCTATATCCGATTCGCCACAATATACGTTTATACAGATTAAGCTTTTTGGCACTTGCTGCAATTGATCATGTGAACCAAAACCCTTTTAATATATGAGCGCACCTACACTAGCTCCCCCAAAATATATTTTTGTATTAAATTAAAACTAGCAACTAATCCCAACACGGATAAGTAAAAAATCTCAAATACCTAAGGGACATAATTATCACTATAAATAAGAACCATGATTCCCACGATAGTGATTAATATTGATATAGGAGTAAGTGGATCGATTAAGTATTCGGATTCTTAAGGAAAAGTCGTTATTAATAGTCCAAGATCATGGATATTGATTGATAAAACTTCCATTTATTTGCCAAACAGTTAATTTCACGGAAATAATAGTAGCTAATATAATATCTGTATTCGTTTCCTTGTATCCATTTTCATATATTAATATAGGTAGAGATTTATTTTTAATCGTATGTAACATAATATACCTTATTTCGCCGTATTATTAAATAAATACATCCAATATATTTATATCATGTGTAATCCATTCAATAATCTATATAATATTTCTAACAATATATGTATCCGATCTATATATCCATTTTATATATGTATCCATTTTTAAGGATATGGTAACATAGTTTTCATATCCGTCAATATCCGTAATTGCATCCGTATTTGTATATAAAGATAGATAAGGATATGGTAGTACTTTCATATCCGTATCCAATCATTTGCATTTTTAGTACTCAGGCTTCTCAGAGTAAACAGTTAATAGTAGTCACCATCCGCTGTCTATTTCCTATATCTGTATCCGTTTTTTTATTTAATGCGAGCTTTTTTGCGTTTTGAATTTACCGAGGTATTCTGGGACTGAGACCTGTCAATTTGTCATTTATCTCTTTTACTGTACTTTTTTTGGGTTTCTGACATTGTAATTGGATGCGGCATAACTGAAGAGGTGTTGAATAATGTATCAAAACATATTACCTGCATTTCAATTTAAAACTTATACTGCAAGTCTTGGTTTGTGCATTTAAATGTATAAGTGTAAGACCTGATTATCTTTTAGTTGTATAAAAGGACCTTGTGCGAAATTTAAGAGGGGAGAAAATTTGGGGTTAGAGAGTACTGACAAAATGGTGCTGTTGCAGTTTTTCATTTGACCAGGCAGGGAATCATTTCAACAGATGGCTACTCATTGCTATACTTTATTTTAGAAGAGATGACTACTCTTTGGTGCAATTCAGACTATGGATTGAAATTTCGGCGAAATTTTGTTGAAAATTTGGTTTCAACGGGTCCTCGATATTGAACCCCCCCTATATGTCGATTTCCCGGATTTCGACCAAGATGGTTTGAAATATTGGCGGTATTTTGACATATCGTTCCATTTCGGTTGAAATTCATGATTTTATGTACAAAAATTCCCGGATTTCGACTGATAACGGCAAGGTTGTAAAAGTCACCCGACTAGTCCGACTAGTAGGTCCGACTAGTCTAGTTCAGTGGGTTGGCCGACCGAGTACCGAGTAATTCCGACTAGGTACACTAGTCGATCAATTTTTTGCTTGAAGATACCATATTCTTATATGTTTTGCTTTTTTTATCAGAGAACTTATTATAATATGCTCAGTATTTTATTTAAATTCAATTGCTTTTTTTATTTTATTATGATAGTATAAAAATGTACAAAATATATGTATAAAAATGAGTTATATGTTTAAAATAATCATAAAATTCAAAACCGAGTAAAGTTCGACTAAATTCGAGTAGTCGTCCGACTACCGATTAATCCTTAGTCAGTGACCCAACCGACCGGGTACCGACTACCGACTTTTGCAACCTTGGATATCGACAAAATTTTGCCGATGCCTATGTAAATCAACGATATTATCTATGTGAGCTTAATTTTACTACTTATTTACCTATTCCCAATATTAAAATACAATGATTTATATATTTTGTTTGAGGTCAGGGGCGCTGCCCCGCACACTTGTAGGGGAAGCGCACCTGATCCCTCCTAGACCCCTCCAGGCTCGTTGACCGGGCAACGAGACTCCCATCTGGTAGGGTATGGTGCAACAAGGGGGGAGGGGGTACATATGACGATTCTTCAACTTGGGGAGTTTCCCTCCCTTTGGGTTGAAGCAATGGAGATGAAACCACTCTATAGCTTCTAGATATCCGATATAGCTTGTTCATTTCATTCCTTTTGTCATTTATCTTCGTAAATAGATGCATCTTTAATGTAAGTCTCTAATTAGTTATGTAATTATTAGAACTTTGTCCACGACCGTTATTTCTATGAACAAAACATGTCTAATTAATCATTATCTACATTTTAGTATCAAATGCTCATCTATTTTTATGAACAAAAGACGTCTTCTAAGTGTTGTTAACTTAGTTATTTCGATTTTCCTTTCCAGTAATTATCATCCAACTCAACAATATGTTTGATATGATTGATATTTGTGATATAAGGCGTAAATGTGCATATATGTGCGATATAAGAGGCATATATGAGCAATATATGTGATATAAATGTGTATTAGTAAGTTATTGTTGTAATACCTCGGAAGATGTTTAATTTGCAAAAACATGGTCGAAAAATGGCTTTTTGAGCCATTTTTTATATTTCCACCGAAACCGGTCGAAATTTCACCGAAATTTCGCTTGGGGGGGGGGATGAAATCGAAATTTCGAACCTTGATTCAGTTCGGCTTGTTGCCATCTGATATTTGAAGCACACGAGTCCTGATAGGAAAGAAAGAACCAGTAAAAGCTCAAATGATTCATGATATGAATAAAGAATTTGTGGAGTTGTCTCGTGTGGAAGGACAATTTGAGTGTTTTTTAACAACAACAACAACAAAGCCTTTTCCCACTTTAAGTAGGGTCGACTACATAGATTTTTTGCCTCAATTTAGATCTATCTTGGGTCATTCTCGTGCTTAGATTAAAAAAACTAAGTTCCCTTCGTATAGTCTCATTCCAACACTTCTTGCCTTTCACGCCCTCTTTTAGCCGGCTCAACATTCCAAAACTCACATCTCCTCACCGATGCATCAACTAACCTCCTTTGCAAATGGCCAAACCGCCTTAAGTAATTTTTTCGCATCTTATCTTCGATCGACGCTATACCCACTTTCATTATGATGGCATCATTCCAAATCCGATATTTACGTGTGTGTCCACACATCCACCTTAACATTTTCATTTCTGCTACTGCCATTCTCTGTACGTGTCTATGGTTCATAGGCCAACATTCAGATCCATAGAGCATAGCAGGTCTCACGACAGCTTTGTAAAATTTTCCTTTGATTTTCAAATTAATTTTCTTATCACAAAGAACAATAGAGGCTCCTCTCCACTTTAGCCAACCTACATTTATTCTATTTGTAACATCTCCATCATGTTGCAAAATAGATCCCAAGTATCTAAAAGAATCTCTTCTGAATGTTATCATCACCAATCTTAACATCGATTCCTTTACCATTACTTCCATCAAAAGTACACTTCATATATTCAGTCTTAGCTCTACTTATACGAAATCCTTTAGTCTCCAAAGCATGTCTCCATACCTCAAGCTTCTCATTTACTCCATCTCTAGTCTCAACAATCAATACAATATCATCAACGAATACATACACCAAGGTATCTCATCCTGAATGTGACTTGTCAACTCGTTCATAATCAAAGTAAAAAGGAACGGACTCAAAGTTGAACCTCGATGCATATCAGTGTTGATGTAAAAATAGTCAGTCTTCCCAGACTGTATCCTTACACAAGATGAAGCTCTATCATACATATCTTTTATGAGGTTAATGTATAGGATAGGTACTTGTCTCTTCTCCAAAACTCTCCATAATATCTCCCGTGGGACAAAATCGTAAGCCTTCTCTAAATCAATAAAAATCATATGGAGGTTCTCCCTCTTAGCTCTATAAATCTCCATTGTTCTCCCCAGTCCCCAGCAAGTGGATGGCTTCAATAGTTGAGCGATCTGTATGAATTCGAATTGATTTTCTTTTACTTTGGAAACTTGATCACCCTATTTTTGATTCACACATTCCCAAATTTTCATAATGTGACTCATCACCTTGATACCTCTGTAATTTGAACAATTTTGAATGTCTCATTTGTTCTTATAGAGGCACCACAATGAGTGTTTTTTAAGTTTGCAAAAAAAAACAGATATTACAATGGCCACACAAAAGCCGGGTCTTCACAAGTAAAGAGCGTAAAGATGAGAAGATGGGTTGCTCTTGGCAAGATGAGATATGTAGGTATCTTAAATGAGGAAAAGGGTGCTATTTGTTGTTGCACGTGCTTAACATTCCGAGGCTTGAATTTTTCTTTACATCACCCAGTTATGAGTTCTTCTCGTGTACATTTGTATTGACCACATTCCTTTTAATTTACTTCAATGCTTCTGGACACATCTTTTTAGTAGCTTTTGAAATACCACCACACAAACATGGGGAACGGCAAGTGCTGTGAGTGATACTGGTGTCAATAGTTGCCATTTTTATGGGGAGGGGGTTAGAAAATTCGTGCACAGGGAATTGCAAGGGATGGAGGTGGAATGATCGTATTATGGAGGATATGTGAATTCAAATTGAGGATAGGTTGAAGATATATTTATCATATTGTAAATATACACAATCCATGATCAAAACCAAACCTTTCATTTGTTAGGGGGGATTGATTGTGTAGTTTCTTTGCTTCAAAATAGATCTAAGCCGATTAATTTATATTCTAAGTAAATTTGTTTTTCTATATTTAATTGGTGAAGTTGGATCCTTCCCGCTTTCTGGGTGCCAGTAGAATCGAATACCACCAGATTCACGTGGATTCGATTTATTTCATTATAATTCTTTGTTATGAACTCAAATATGATTCATTTCGATTTGAAGATTTAAATTTGGTTTATTTTGGGTTGGGGGGATTGTGTTTCTCAAGGCGGTCTTGGCAGGAATCTCGGTCTTCTTCATCTCCTCGAGGATCCTTCTGTTTGTGATTCAAAATTGCCTGCAATCATGTATGGGTCGTTTCTTTTGGAACCCCTCCAATGGACAGTCGAGAGGCCTCCATCTTGTGAATTGGGATTTGATCACCTCACCGAGGGATCAAAGAAGGCTTGACATCCTCAGGCTTGAGGAAATGAATAAGGCGTTGTTGTTGAAGTTGGTGGCTAGGCTGTAGGGTCTGGGCGAGGACCTCACCTATGGGCTCATTCGAGACATTTACGCTATTCAGACACAATTGGGGGTGGATGTAGTGGCACATCGTAATCCCACCGCGTTTTGGAAAGGGATTTGCTTGGTTATGCTGGAGATTCCATCGCAGATGTCCTATGTTGTGGGTGATGGTAAATCTTTTCTGTTCTGGAGAGATGACTAATGTGGGGATGTCACACTTTGTGAGCACCTCCCTTGCATTTTTGCTTTGGCTAAGGATCGAGAGTTGTACTTCAGTGATGCTTGGGTGGATGGCCAATGGATGGCGTGCTTCTCCTCTATTTTTTGAGCAGCGTTTCAGCGAGTTCATGCAGATGATGGATCAGATGATGTCTGCTCCGGGCCCGATCGAGGATCGGGACCACTGGATTTGGCGGGATGGTTTCTTCTCTGTGAAGAAGGCCTACAGGACCCTCACGGATGGGGAAGAGGGAGCCGATGATGATAGGGACAGAGACTCAAATTTATTTGGACTCTGATGGCGTCGATGAAGAGCAATGTCTTCCTTTGGATCCACAGGATTTGTCGGGTATTAACTAAGACAATGAGGTCCTCCTTTGTCGGGGGTGGGGGGGGGATGGATACCACGTGTTCTATTTGTACTGCTGAGGCAGAGGATCTGGACCACATGTTCTATTTGTGTGCTTGGGTCAGAGATGTTTGGGAGGTGATGGACATCACGAGGGTGGACACTTTCTCCCAACCCGACTTTTGGAACTCACTAGTGGCCAACCAGTTTAGACTGGTGGCCGACCTGTTGAGTCCACTCCACTCGTCGTGATTTGGTCTATCTGGCTCTCACGTAACGAGCTGATTTTCCGTTTGAATATATTTTATGTTGAAAATGTTGTCAGTTCAGCTAGATCCCTTCTTGTGACCTGGTTGCTGTAAGTTTTCTTATAACTTCTCTCTCTTAATAAAAGCTTGGGGTGGACACATCCGAAGTGTTTCCCCCTTTTTTGACTAAAAAAATAGTTTATTTCATTGGAACTTGAAAAGTTGCACAATGCTGAAGTATATGCATAAATTACTTATTTAAAGATTATTATGGGTTCAAATAAATCTATTTTGCATCTTTGAATGGATATAAAGTTGAAGTAGAAGAGAATTCTAAGATCAAGGTAAACCCTTGTAATCAGTAATTTAGACAACATAATATATAATGCGTACATAAATGGATTTTTCACACTATGTCACTTTACAAATAAAACTCATGTCCATATTTCCCAATGCGACATTTACATTTGAAATTGTACCCCTAGAGATTGTATCTTTTTAGGGGTACTAGTCGAATCAAATCCCATGAATACACATGGATTCGATTAATTCTTTATAATTTTTTATTCAATTCATTTTATTTTTGAAAATTCAAAATTTGGTTTGTTTCATTTTGAAACGTTGAATAATGGTTTAACATATACATAGCTTATTTTACATAAAGAATTTCAAAAATCATTTTTGTAAATGTATTTCCTATCTTTAAATGAATACAAAGGTCAAATAAGTAGAAATGAATTCGAAAATCAAGTATCAACCCACGATGATCGCCGAGATGTGCGAGGTACTTGGGATCCCATATGTGGGTAGAAAGTGGTTGAAGTCTTTGTTGATCGAGAATCAACGAAAGGCGAAGAAAACTAAAATTTCAGTCTTTTGCGAACTCTCAGGTTCTAACTGAGTCCATCGGACCAATCACCCAGAAGAACTGGTCAAAGAGAAAGCTGACCTACTCGCGTAATCTCGAAAATGATTTTTTTTAGTAAATTCAAACTGATTTCGAAGAATACTTAGAGCTAAGAAAAAAATTCAAGCCTAGTTAGGACTCATGCATATTTGTTATCCATTCCTGGAATATATTTTTGAAGTTAAAAAAAGTCAATGAGAAAAGTGGTAGGGCTTGAACATATTACTCGAAAAAACTAAGAATTAGAAATTTAAATAGCAAGCAAGCATTATACAATGCATAAAGAAAACGGCTTTTTACAATTTGTTGTTGCAGAGCTTGCTATCAACACTTGTGTTCGTACTTATCTCATATTTACATGATCCCAATAAAGCACATATATTTACACCTATACACTTGTCAACATTCATGGGTTAAACCGTCATGATCAAAGGACTAATATGTCATAAAAATATTTACAAAACAACTCCAACCTTATGATTTTTATTTTTAATCATTCTTCCTTTTCTTCATTGTCATCTACTTTCTATCTCTCCTTCCTCCTATCCATTGCCTTCCACTCTCCTAAACCTTTGTCTTTTGCATACTATCTCGATCTCCTTTACATCTTTCCCTTCCCTCATCATTGACCTCCTTTCCGATCTTTCCCTCTTCCTCGACCTCCTCCCCCCTCCTTGAGGGAAAGAAAGGAGCCAAGCATCTCCTTCCAGCTTAAAGATGGGATCTATGTTGCAATCGCCATTATGGGTGGTGCCATGGTTGACCGAGATGATGAACCATCCAACATGATGGAAGAAACTCGTGAAGTAGGTCATCAGATTCCACAAAGCACGAATTTCTCTTTAACATCGTCGAAGGGGAACCTTGCTATAGTACGGGGATCTCGAAGACTAGAGATGTGGTTACTACAAGGCTAAAGGGGAGGAGTTCGGTGCTGAGATCGTCAAGATCTTGTCGATGGTTGTTTTGGAAAAAAATGACATGTTCACTGTTGTAGAAGTCGGTATTCATTATTCAGTCGGAGGGTTCACTTGATAAAGAATATTCGATATTCAGATTCTGAATTATTAGGTTGTGTATTTTTTCAAACATTTTTAATATAAAAATATATCATATATATTATATATTTATATATATATGGTCTTCAATCAATAAGAGTCCAAGATAAAAGTACCAATTAACAAATTACGTATATGGAGCTTTAACATTTGTGGTGATACCGAGATAAATGGGAATTTTTTAACATAATAATAATCAGTAGCTTGTTGCAATAGTCGGCCGAGTTCGGGTTGAATATTCAGAAATGTTTGGGTTGGATCGGAAAAACCCATTCCAATGGTCTGGTGGTAGTGCAACGTATCTACCATCCAAAAGACCAGGGTTCAAATCCCACCTTGTGGGGGTTGCGTTAGGTAGCCGACAACCAACGTAAAAAATAGTTGGATCTTTTCAACATGGATTTTGTGCAAGAATCCATGTAGCCGACCCTACTTAAAGTCAGAAAAAGCTTCGCCATTCGGGTTGGATCGAACATTGACCGAATAATATTCTATTCGGTCACCCCTCAGAATAGGAATATTCGATTGAATATTCGATCTATTCGATCGAATATTGCAACCATGGATCTATTTGTTCTGAGGCCATAGGGTTCCATATATAGAGAGGAGAAACCGTAGAGGGCAAATAACTATAGAGACCTAGTAATAGTCATATAGAGGAGCTTCCCAATGAACTTCATATATTTCCTCTTGTCCACCTCGTTTGTGTCATCATCATAGAGCTTTATGCTTGGGGTCCACAAGGGTAGTGGCGGGCCTACAATTTGCCATCCAAGACTCTAGAAGGAGATCTGTAATGTAGTTCTCTGAGTCATTACAAGACCTCTCTAATTCCTGACAAAATCAAGGTCAAGGAAGTATCATAGTTTGCCAAGGTCCTTGCGACAAATTGCTATCCGAGAAACTCCTTAGCCTCACTAATCCCTAATAAATCATTTCCTTTAATAACAATATTATCAATATAAACTAGAACGACAACAATACCTCGTGGTGTCCCATGTACATAGAGCGAGTGATTTGCAGTCAATCTCTGCTTTTAGTCTTGTTGCTCTATCAGGGTTCGAGAACTTCTAGATCCATGCTTTGAGACTCTGCTTTCAGTCATAAATAACCTTATGAAGTTTGCGTATCTTCTAACACCCCCACCCCTCCCACAACAATGAACCTTTGAGGGCTAAGTCGGGCTTAACAGTGATGGCGGTTGTAGGTGCAAAGTCTCAGGGGATGGGGAGGGGGTTAATTTCTCGATGGTGCTGCTGATTGGATTAGTGACGAATTGGGAAAGGTGCTTGGTGCTTAGAGGGCGGTCTATAAGAGCTGTCGTGGTAGGTGATTGGTAATTATGCATGGTTGTTAATAAGGGGTGATGCTAAGTTGGCTTTGTGTGGCTGGGATGGGGATGCGACCTGAGGGGGGATGGGGTAACATAAGACGGGGGAAGTTGGCGAAGGTTTTGAGGATGTCGTCGAGGTTGGGTGAGGAGGTGGAATTAATATAGGAGTATTTGGTGCATCGGGAAGGTGGATGGGGTAACATAAGACGGGGGAAGTTGGCGAAGGTTTTGAGGATGTCGTCGAGGTTGGGTGAGGAGGTGGAATTAATATAGGAGTATTTGGTGCATCGGGAAGGTGGGGGTGCATCAGTCTAGTGATTATGGATGTTCGACCTGATGAAGTCCTCTTTTGGAATATATTTGGTCTGTGAAACATAGAGTGGAGGGCTATGATGGGTCGTTACTTAGTAGGTGACCGTTGGATTTGTTTTGCTTGCAAAAGATTTTGGAGGTGAATAGGACTTGGTGGAGATTTCAATGTCTCCTTGATGTCTGGGGATCGACTTGGGGACTCTTGCGGTTATGACTAAATTTCCTTTTGAGTTTTGGAGTTTGATAGAGGAGTTAGACATGGATATTACAGTTGTGGGAGCTCAACTTGATTGCAGATGGATAGATTTTTTCTCTCGTCTGAAATCTTGCAGCAATTCAAATTATCTTATGTGAAGGGCACGGCCATGTCTCTGTCTGATTATGTGACATTGCCTTGTGAACCTAGAGAGGGTTCCGCTGCTCTTCATATTTCAAATTTGAGAGGTATTGGTTGTTGGAAGCATGGTTCAAGGAGATGGTGGCAGACTTCTGGAGGCGTCAAGAGGTGGACGTGATCTGTTGCTTAGTAGATGGTCTTAAAGTTTAAGGTTTTGACGAAACATCTTCATAATTATATGAGGCAAGTCCAACAACACCGGGACTAGAGGACATTGGCTCGAGAAATGATTGACATATTGGATAGGTGAGGATTCCAAGGCTATTTCAGTTGAAGAGCTTAAGGAGAGGATGTTCCATCAGAAAGTGGTAGTGGATGAGGACAAGAAGCAGGGATGGAGTGGGAAAAACGTTTGAAATAGACTAGGCTCAGGGAATGGGACACTAACACAGCTATTTCCACTCATTTGTGGGCAGATGATGGAGAAGAAACCTCATTTACTCGATTGAAGTTTCTGATCCACAAATTTAATGTGACATGCATGTTGGGATGGCAGTTATTAATTATTCAGGAAGTTCAAGAGGGAGGCATGATGGAGAGGTCAACTGGAGATGGTTTAGGATGGGTATCAACAAAATGTGTTCTGATGAGGTGAAAATGAATAGAAGCTTTTATAAGCAGGAAATGTAGGAGGCAATCGGGGAGCTGAATGGAGAAGGGTCACTGGATCGGGATGGTTTCCCAGTTTTCTCTAAGTAGTTCTGGGATGTGGACAGCACAGAACACATGTTTTGGAAATTTTGGAAGAATAGAGAGTGGGGTGCTAATTTTAATAGATTGAACAGGGCATTGATTTTTTTACCTAACCCACAGGATTTAGGATTTCAAGCCCAATGTCCTCTTGAATGATATTTATCTGATTTTGGCAAAACTGTTTGCTAACAAGCTGCACTTGATACCAAGTGATATGATTAGCCCTTAACATACAACTTTTGTGTTTGTCTGTTTGACAATGGATAGCATTGTGAATATGTGATGGCTTTGGAGATGGTGGTGGATTGGAGGAGGCAGGTGCCCAAGTTGCCATAGAAAGGGACTTCTCGAAAGCTTATGATATGGTAAGAATGGGGTTTCTTCTGTATTTCTTTGTATATGAGGTATCTTTCAGATATTCGGATTACCTGTACGTAAAGATGTGTAACAACCTTTTACTCGACGTTGATCAATGGGAATCGGTTGGGGAGTTTCTTCCAATCTCAAAGGGTTCAGGCAGGTATACCCGCTCAAGACTCTTCTTCTTGTCCCGGAAGCCAATTCTTTGGTGCGATGACATACTAGGGAGTGCAAGGTGGATGCTTCAGGGGTCAAAACATAACATGACATTCGGGCGGCCATATGCATTTCAGATTTAGTGCAGATTTTTGGCGGATTCTTCAGCCGCTGCATATCAGATTAGTCAGAACGACTAGAGACCTTTGTCAGAGAAGCTGGAATACAAGTTGCCTGGGTGGAAGGCAAGGTGCTTGTTGAGTTGGAGAAAGTTGATTTTTTTTCAAGTCAATGCTTTCAGCCCTCCCGGTGTTCTACATGTTAGTGCATAGGGTGCCAATAGGAGTTCGACTGAGCTTAGAAGGGGACGATGGGGAGATCCTTTTGGTTTAGCTTCTGACAAGAAGATGGAGGGATGACAGATATTTTGATGAGCTGAGCATGATGGATGGTCCATCTCATGATCTTCATTAGGGAGGCATATAAATGTGCTTTCTGCGGTTTGGTTTAGAATGACGAGTCTTTCGCTAAGGATTGTGTCTGATATAGGACTCGCAGTCCCCTTTGAGGGTGTAGATCTTCATATGGTTATTGTGGTTCGAAAGTGAGTAGGCGGGAGATTCAGCGAGCTTAGGCGGAGAGATGAGAGAGTGTCGGTGTGGTTCTTCTACTCGCTTCCTCCCTCCACTCTTTGTTAGAAAGAGCGGGGATTTTGAGGCTGGAAAAGTAGTTAATAGGTCGCTGACTTTTCGAATATATTAAACTGGATAGACTTTTCGAATATATTAAACTGGATACGGCTATCGCCTTCCCTCGCACCGTCTCTTTACTCCTTTCGCTCCCCGGGGCAAAGCCGCTTCGCACCCTATCTGAAGACGATAGCCGTGAAAGATTTTTGTTTGATTTTTGTTTGATTCTGCGCTGTTGTATTGATATTTGTTTGAGCAGTATCTTTTATCGATGAGAGCACCTTCTAAAGTGTTCACCCTTCATACTAAAAAAACATTAAGATGGGCTTGGATGAGAATGTCTGCTTGAGGTTTGTGGACCGATCAAATGACATGGAGACAGAAATAAAGTTGTTAAGGGTGACAAAAACAAACAACATTTATGTCTATAAAATATTTTTGAGGTTTTCAGTTTCTTATCTCATAGAATAGTATTTTTTTAGTGTTACTTCTGTTTAATTGTGCTATTTAGGTAGTTGTATGTTTCTGTGTATTTTACAGGTTACAATGAACACAAGCAACAGTTAGTGATATAGTGATATCTAGGTAGTTGTATGTTTCTGTGTATTTTATATGGGAAACACAAGCAACAGTTAGTGATATATTTCAGTATTTTCTCCAAAATATAATTACTCTATTTTTTCATCATTGTATCAATAAGGCATTTGTAACTTTTTTATATCTTTAGTAATTGTAATAATTTTGTTTTGGATTGTGGGTGTAGGTTGCTACAGGCACTATCACAAACGCTTCAGGATTGCAGCGTAGACTTGTCTGAAGCTAATATCTCTGTTCAGATCAATTTAGGAAAACGAGCTCTTTATAGATCGGTTTCCAGCCACAAGGTGCAAAGCTTATGCAAATTTAGCTTTAATATTTTAAATCACCTCGAGTAGTCAACTCATCTAACCCAATACGCCAATTAGTTTTTTGAGAATCTTCTCGTGGTCTCACAAGGCACCTCTCAAGCCACAATCAACATGTTCAGGTTTTCTAATCCATCTCATCAAGCGGTTAGGGTTGAACATTTTTTCCGTTTGCTGCGTAGGATCAGACGGAAGACTCAGCAGCAAATCATGTGATTGGCTTATCGCAAATGGACTGCAATGCTGAGGAATCTGATCATGCCAACAAGAGGCTTAAAACTGACAGCAATTAGAATCTCTGGTACTTCTCTGACTCAACAAGCATGCTAACTTAGTGATTCTGTATCAAGTGAATTCATGAGCTTCCATATAGATGTTAAGTCTCTCTGTGTTCTTTGCCATTTTTGGTATTTATTTGCTCTCTTTTATGCATCTTATGTAAAGGCTTGATGGTGAACTTCTGGCTTATCATGTATTAGGCTGGTAGAGTTGGGAATGATTCAGGAATCTATGGATCCATGCTAGTTGGACGTACCTCGTGTTTATGTAATTGGCTCCAACAGATCTTCTTATGTTTGTGGTTCTATTTATTTGAAGTCTAAATACTGGTGGATCACAGTTGCGAAGGCAGCGTGAAAAAGATGTGAGGTTTGACTCTTGCCCTCTGAAAAAAGAGAGGTCCAACTGGTTCATCTTCCATGCTGTTCTCATTCATGCAGGATGCGCCTCCCACATTCAAATGATTGAAGAAGGTTAAGTTTTTTTAGTGATTAGGGGGGTGGGGGTTGAACCTTGGTCGTTAGAGTGGGAGCTCATTGCTTCTACCACTAGTCCATAAGGTGGGTTCAAGAAGGTTAAGTTTATCAGCATTGATTTGGAATTTCACATAATCGACTGTTGAGATCTTGGCGACGATTGGGCATTGGATCTCTCCTTACCTGGACGGCTGATGCTATTATGCTAATTTGCCCTATATCAGAAGATGAGATGATGCCCTTGGCGGACTTGAGTCAGGTGGATCGTCTAATTTAAGCTTTCTCTTAATTTATTTTATCGAGTCAATTTGTAATACCGCATCTTAGAATATGTTGTGCAAGGCCTTAGTACATCAACTCCGCACTTAGAAAAATTCACATGTCCAAAAATCTCACGTTACACCTATACCATGCACCGGCACATTTGCGTTCTTATTGCATCGGTATACCTCTCTTGTATCAGTACACTTCTGCCCATTTTCTAAAGTCCGCCACGCGTGATTTATAACTATGGAAGATCAAAGAGAAAGAATTCAAGATCCATGACATCAACAAGGAACTTGGAGAAGAAAGGACAAAAACAATAAACAATAATGCAATGAGAATATTGTATTGTGCTTTGTATATTGAAACGAGTTAGAGTTATTTAAGATAAGTATAATGAAACAATTAGGAAAATGAGTACAATATTTATGAACTTTGTAGATCCACTCGAAGGATTCGACAAGAAATAATCAAAAAAAGACAAGTGAAGTTCATGCAAGCACTCATCTATCAATGATGATCTAAGAAGCCAATAATTTGACTAAGCTCTCCTAAGAAGAAATTATAAAAAATCTCATGGCTCATAAACTCGAGAACGGATCCTCTACTGTGTTACAGTACTTGCTGTAATGCAGAGATCCATTCGATGGGGATCAGACGACCCTCATTGAAGGCTGGTTATGAGGGTCGTTTGGTCTCCATCGGATGGATCCTTGTATTACAGTAGGTGTTGTAACACAGCAGAGGATCCTCTTTGCATAAACTCGACATTGAAAAGGATGACAAAGATGCCAAAGAAGAGTCAAGGAAAGGTAATTCTGCCACATTCAAAGCTGACTCGTCTAATTCTGAAATAGGAACCAATGAGGGAGAAAATATAACATTCATCTCACAAGAATTCATAAAGTATGCTAAGAGGAAAAGTAATACGAAGAAAAGTACGTCAAAGGAGGTTGGTGATCAAGTCACTTGTTTCGACAATAAGAATAAAAGACATAATTAAACAATGCCCATTTTAGAAAGAAGAGATGGAAAAATATAGAAATCCGAGCAAAGAAGACCTTCAGGAATGGTATTCGCCACAACATAGGTTGAGAGGAGACAAAGGCAAAGATGAAGGAACTGACCACGAGCCAAAAGACACCCTGGATCTCGAAAATAATGATCAATGGAGCCACACTATCGGATGTACGCCAGAGCACTGCCTCTTCTCTTTGGTTGTCTATTAGATACTGAGGTCATGTTGCACGATAGCACGTTCCTCTGCAGTACTGCAAAGGTAGGGTGCGGCGTGAACCGCTCGATCAAGATCGAGCGATTCACATAGTAAGAACTGAAAGAACTCTGATTTCGTATGAACCGCTCGATCGTAAATGAACGACTCACACTACACCCTCTTTTACAGCCGGCTCTGCAGTAATGCAGAGGAATCGGTTCCACGACCCATGGTTCTATCCCATTCATCTACTCATGAAGGGGTAGAATAATTGCAAAGGACCCCCTCCATTAAGTGCCGTGCAACTATATAGTCCCACGAGGGGGTATACCAAATGTTTTTGTGGTTTTAAGCTTTTCCATGTGGATGTTATGAGTATGCTTTTAAATAGTTTTATCAAAAAGGAAATATATATTATACAACCTTCTCATTTTTATTCGTCTGTTTTTATAAAGGGATTTTTACCCAGCAGACCTTATAAACGTTTTAAAATGCCTCTGCAACCTTTTGCACAACGTAATTACCCCATCGACCCTGTAAATTACCCCAAGAACCCCCACGGGCTTGAAATATATTACCCGGAGGGTTCATGGGGGTAAGAGTTGGCAAGTTTACGAGGTCGAGGGAAGAATTAGGTTGAATCAAAAGTCGTGGAGGTGATTTGCAAAGTTTATAAGGTCTGTCGGATAAAAATCCCTTTTATAAACCATGTGATTTGTCTAAAGAAAGCACTCTACAGTCTGCAACATGCACCTGTGCATGATACAATTGCTTGCAAAGTTTTTAATAGCTTCGCTTTAAGATTGGATTGGTCATTCCGATTTTTCCTAAAAAGATAGAAAAAACTTTATTAGTTCTTCAAATTTATGTTGATGATATGGTGATGCTGATGAAAGGTTTTTATCAGTTGTTTCCCTATGAGATATTGCAATTTCAGTTATACCCTCCCTTTTTTGGAATATCAGTTATGCCCCTACTTTCTTGTAAAATTCACAGTTCCACCCTTCTGTTAAGGTAAAGTAGGGGCATAACTGATATTACAAAAGGGCAGAACTGTAAATTTTGCAAGAAGGTAGGGGCACAACTAATATTTCAAAAAAAGAAGGGGCATAACTGAAATTGCAATATCTCAGAGTGGCACAACTGATAAAAACCCTACTGATGAAATTATCTGTGAAGAATTCCTTAAGCAAATGCATGATGAATTTGAGATGAGTATGGTGGGAGAACGAATGAACTTTATATATCTTCTAATATATCTGCTAGAAAATACAATTTTTCTCAATCACGAACAATACACTCAAGAAACTACTAATAAACAAGTTCGGTCTAGGTACAAGAAAATAGACAAATACTCCAATGAGTATTACGACTCATTTGGATACAGATGAATTTGGTCAACCAATCGATGTAAAGGTATACCGAGGTATGATCGGCTCTCTTCTTTATATAACTATCTCTAGACATGATATATTATTTGCAACTTGTTTTTGCGTTTGTCCAAATGAATCGCGCTAACTTGCTCTAAAAGGATCTTTGAATATATGCTCGATGGAAGGATTTGTGAGATCAAATTCGATCTCACAAATCCTTGCTGCTCTTTCGAGTCCGAGGGCTTCTGAGCCATGCTCTTAGACTCTGCTTAAGGCCATAGATAGTCTTACGAAATCTGCACAACTTCTGACATTCTTCCTCATCGGAAAACCCAGGTGGTTGCTGCATGTAGACTTCCTCTTGCAAGTCACCATAGAGAAATGCATTCTTCACATCAAGCTGAGATAAAGACCAATCCCACATCACTACAATTGAGAAAAGTATCCGCAATGTAGAATGAGGAGTCGCGGAAGAGAAGGTATCATAATAGTCCACCCTATATGTCAAGGTGAACTCACGAATCACTAGGATCACCTTGTTTTACCTTGAAGGTTGTCCGCTTGATTTGCATGCATTTAGTGATGCAGGTTATATCACTAGCAGTACATGTCCCAACAACACTAGTGAAACTTGTCGATTTAGTGGTATTGCCTTGATCCCCAGGTTCTCAAAGAAAAAGAATTGTATGTCTTTATCTACTACAGAAGCTATGTATATTGTTACTGCTTTAGAATGTGTTGAAGTACTTTAAATGAAAGATTATTTTAGATTTTGATGTTTCTTGTAATTCAATTAAAGTTTTATGCGATGATACTGGTACTATTAAATTATCAATTTACTCAGAACCTAGTAAATCACTCTCAAACTAAACATGTAAATGTTGGACATCACTTTTTAAAAGATAATGTGAGAAAAGAGGTAGTATGTATAAATTTTGTTAATATTATTAATTAATCAGTTTGTTGATATTTTCACTATCTTTATGTTATTTTAATTATATTAGAAGAAGACTTGATATTTGCAATCTAATTTGTAATTTTCCAGCATCATAACTAAATCCAAAAGATAAAAATATGTTGAGCTATGATCTCGAAAGGAATGATTAGCCCGGCTTGACTCTTAGGTGTGTCTTGAATAGGGAATTCAATATCTTCTTCTACATGGCTCAATAATTTTGGTTGAACTATCGTAGAGAATATTCTATCAAAATTATTTTTAAAACTATTTTTGATATTTATATCTAGATGCAAATTTGAGTTTGCGGTTTTTAGTTTAAGTAGTCAAATAGACTAAGTTGAAGAATGTGCACCTATTGCACCGTGTCATCTCGACGATGTCAAACCTCGCTCCGGCATAAGTTGTTCGTTACATGAAATCATGGATGTGCAATAGATGACCACCATAGAATCACGTGAAAGAAAAGACAACACGATATGATGGTGAAGGATGACCTTTCACGACCACTGGAGAAGAAACTTTACTGAAAAGAGAATGAGTACAAAATCTCCCCAATCCCTTTCTATCTTCTTCTTCTTCTTCTTCTCTCTCTCTCTCGATTACATTGCAGTAGTGATGTTTTGTTGTTGAAGTCAATGCTCCCCGCCTCTCTGTAGATAGCTCAAGAACAAACCCCGTAGTCATATTCCCATAAGAACTCTTTATAAAATACAACTCAATTGTTATTAAGATTCCAATCATTTAGTTTTCATTTGGTTGGAGGGATACCCCTCCATTTGGTAGGGCACTCTCAATAAACCTCCATTTACTAATAGGGATGAGGGAGGTTAGCAAGCCAACCCCACCTCCCCTTTCCCTTTCTCTTTATAATCAACTCATATCATTTCTCACCCTCTCTTTAGTTAACTCGCGTCACTTCTCTCACTCATACCTAAAAATAATATATCTGTCTCTTCATGAAATAAAAAATTATTATACCATCGCATCCATGCAACTGATGTGAGTCAAAGACCACAACTCATGCAAAGTAAATCAGGGCGACGTCAATGACCAGTGGCTCATGATCTAGATATGGTTCGAGACGTTGACCATTAACACAAAAGATAGACTCAGATGACATCTCAGATATCCCATTGTCATGTACCTTTCGGATCAGGTATCGTCCCTTCCACTTGCTCTGCAATTTCCCTGAAAATAATCTAAGCCTGGCATCAAACAACTATACTCTCTGATTTGGCTCAAACTGCTTATGGCTGATATGAGAATCATGCCATAGCTTCACTCTCTCCTTATACTGTAGGCTGCTTGAGAAGGTCGTATCTCTAAGATCCTCCAAGGCTACCAATTCTGCCTTTCTTTGATCACCTACACTCACTGGATCCAATAAGATATCTATGACAACCCATAGTGACTTGTGCCTAATCTCAACACGTAAATGGCAGGGCTTGCCATAAATGAGATGAAAGGGAGATGTACCTAGGAGTCTTGAAGGAAGTCCGATATGCCCACAAGAATGGGTCGAAAAGATGTGACCAATCCTTTCGGTCTGGACGGACTACCTTCTGCAATATCATCTTGATCTTCCTATTCGATACTTCAGCAAGACCATTGGTCTGTGGATGATATGGAGTGGCAACTCGATTGTCTATGCTGAACTCGCTAGCAAGAGCCTTTACCTTGTCGTTGATAAAGTGAGAGCCCCCGTCAGATATCGATACTCTAGGCACCCGAACCATGAAATGATGTTCTTCCTCAAAAATTTGCAAACAGTCTTGGCATCTACGGTTCGAGCAGGAATGGCCTCAACCCAATGACTCACATAATCCACGGTCAACAATGTACTCGAATCCCTGACTCTTAGGGAATGGACCCATGAAATCGATGCCACATGTTTCAAAAACCTCACAGAAGCAAATCCGATCATTTTCTCAAATTTCAATAAAGTTGCATCATAATGAACCATCTTAATAGGATTCAGTCCGTATGATTTACTTGAATTACAACAAACTCTGTCGTAAACTCGCGGATGCATGTCATGTGGCAACAAACGATCCAACAATTGAACTCTATTGGAAAACACCCTCGCCTGCCCAACCCCTCCTCACATAACACTCTCCTCCTCGAAACTCTCTCCACTGCATAGCCTCCTCTCACTATAAAACCTATATGTTGTGGGTTGACACGGTGAAGACCCTCTCCCTAGATGTGGGCATCGATCTGTTCTTGGGTATTGACATGCTCTTCTTCTTGTTGGTGGTGTTGATGCCCAACGAGAGAGGACTTATGTCAGAGAAGAAGAGATCTTCGGCATCGAACCTTTGCGTATTACTATTGGCGAGTAAGGCGACATGTATGGCGGTGTCGGTAGCCACTTCCTTGTCGGGGTTGAAGCCATGGCAGAGCTTGCAGAGGTGGAAGAGCTCCTTGAGGAGCTCCTGCACTTTGGTATGCGTGTGGACCTCCCGACAAGGATGACGTCGTCGTCGTCAGCTTTGTCGACGTGGAGAGGGCTTCTTCGAGGCACTGTTCGGCAATGGACATGCACTTGGTAAAGAGGTATATATGCTGAGTTCCTTGAACTAGGTGGAGTTGATGGTGCACTAGAAGTCCTCACCATTGTAAAAGTACTTCACATCGATGATTGTCTCCACAATGGAGAGGGCCTGCTTGGCGTGCTCACAGGCAGTCGCGTAGATGAAAGAGGGATTTCAGGTTCCAACATGGATCTGCCCCGCCATGCTTGCATCAGAATCATTCAACACAGTAGTTGATGAGGCGACTATTGAAGTTTGCTCTTGAGGTGGGTATCGTCGGTCCTGGCGATAACGTTGCCCTGCACCGACGAAGAGGAGTGAGACGTTGAAGGTTCTACCACGAAGGACGAACAAAACGACATTCTTACAACATTCAAGTTGATAATATGGAGTCATTCACTTTAACACAAAAATTCTCCTAGTACAAATGAAACTCACTTAATATAGAACCCGTATCAAATCTGCAACAAAAGAGAAATCCCCACAAGAACTCACCTTAATATACAAGAACTCACTTCATGCAGAACTCATAGAAAATTTTATTCAGATATGCAACAGCACGATGCACATCTATATAAAATTTGGCTTGATAATACTAATTTGTTGACTAGCATACAAAAATTCATCCAACGCAAAGAATTATCACTTCCTACGGAATTTATCTCAAATATACAATAGAACAGGAATTCCTACGTAGTCTCATTTTAAAATACAAAAACATCCACTTTCAGTAAAAAATCTCCTTCTCTGCGATACCATCCTCGTGACCCAGTGCTACCCCACTAGAAGGATTCCCAGTTCTAATGGCTTTAAATCCTAATAAAGATGATAGTCCTATCTATACTGTAACGTCTCTACCACGTAGATGCTGAGGCAAATCGACGAGGTACGCCTTGGACTCCAGGATTCTTGAGAGAACGAGAGAGAGGGGCATCGGGAGAGGGATGGATGGTGGTAGGTCGAGAAGGGAGCTCCCGTAGAGCGAGTATCCAGTACGATGTGTTTCCCCTCCCTATAGAGAGGTTTATATAGGGCATATGCCCTCGCCATGTCTGCCCCCTTCGACCACGCCCTTGGGGTTACGGTCTCCGTGAGACCCGGTCGTCATAAATGCCGGCCTCCGCAATGGCCGACGACGGTTCTTGACCTACTTGTTCAAAATCTGTTCTGCATCTCCTACTTGACCAAAATGGTCAAGACAAAATCCACTCCCATTGTTCGGGTTGTGTATGAAGATGTTAGTAGTGAGGTCCATAAAACCTTTTCCTTGACTCATGTATTCCCGAGTCCCATTAAACCAATATGTTTAATGTATGTTCCTGCTGCTATTCCCTTGGCTAGGGAATCGACCAACATGTCACTGGTAGGTATGTAGGTTACCGTGATTTCTTGCTCCCCCACTATATATTGTATATAGTGATATTGGATTTCAATGTATTTTCCTTTATAACTATTATCCCCACTATTGATCAAGCTTATCGCAGCTTGATTGTTACAATACATTTCAATTGGCCCTTTGACCAATTCGAGGCTTAGATTCTCTAGAAAACGTCTGATCCACACAACATGAGTGGTGGCCATGCTACATGCAATGTATTCTGCTTCCTGTGTATGTCTAGATACACATCCTTATTTCTTGCTACCCCAAGAAATGACCGCACCACCAAATATGAACAGGTAACCCGATGCAGACTTTCTATCATCCATATCCCCTCCGAAATCAGCATCGTAGTATCTTACCACTTCAAGCGATTCTGCTTGATACACAAGTTTCAGATGTATTGTCCCTTTAAGATATAGAAGAATCCTCTTTACAGCTTCCCAATGTGCTGGACCGAGATTACTTTGATATCTACGGACTAAGCTTACTGGATAGGCTAAGTCAGGTCAAGTACACATCATTGCATACATTAGACTTCCCAACGCTTGTGCATATGGTACATCTAAAGGTTTCTTCCCCTTTCTGAGACACTGACTCTTGCTGAGTCTCTTTCCCATCACAAGTGGTGTTGGAGCTGGAGTGCTATTCTGCGTTTCAAATCTCCTTAATATAGTATGCAAATATCTTTCCTGACTAAGGCTCAATGTCCTTGAGTCTCTGTATCTTGTTATTTGAATTCCAAGAACATAGGATGCTTCTCCCATGTACTTCATCTCAAATTCATTGCTCAATTTCTGTTTGATTTCATCGAGCATTTGTATGTCATTACCTGCAAGCAGAATGTCATCCACATACAATGACATGATTGCAAACCTGCTCCCACTCTTCATGGCATATACAGAGCTATCCAATTTATTTGCAACAAATCCAAATTGGATAACTTTCTCATGAAATTTGAGATACCATTGCCGTGAAGACTGCTTCAAGCCATATAATGACTTTCTTAACTTGTAAACCTTTTTCTCCTGACCTTCAACCTGAGAGCCATCAGGTTGTCGTATATAAATCTCCTCCTTTAATTCTCCATTAAGGAAGGTCGTCTTCACATCCATTTGAAAAAATTCCAAATCCATTTATGCGACTATGGCTAAGATCATCCGAATGAATGCAAACTTAGCCATTGGAGAGTAGGTTTCCTGGAAATCTATTCCAGCTTGTTGAGTATAACCCTTGGCAATCAATCTTACTTTGTATTTATCAACAATACCATTGGCTTGGTACTTCTTCTTGAATACACATTTACATCATATGGATTGCCTACCTTCTGGCAAATCACATAATTCTCAAACACCGTTTCCCTCGATTGAGTCCAACTCATCTCTCATGGCGACTGATCATGATTCTAACTCAGACGAAGCCATAGCTTCTTCAAAGGATATGTGATCTGTGCAATCCGCGACATCCTCACACACGGTGTAACACGACGTCTCGCATCAATAGAAATGGTAATCTTCCATCCATGCGGGTCGTGTTCTGGTCTCTTGTTGCTGATTATACTCGTGGGTTGTGTGGATTCACCCACTTCTTCCAAAGGATCATCATGTTCCATAGGTTTATTCTCTACATTTGGATGATCGATATCATCCCCAAGTTCTTGTCTAATGCTCAAGTCCTCTTCATTGTCCTGCATGACAATCAGAGGATCTGATTCCTCTACTTCATGCTCCTTTTCTTGATGAATTTCTAGGAAAGTAGCATCACAACTTTCGATCAGACCTTTAGTTTCATGGAAGAACCTATATCCTTTAAAATTTTCACTATATCCAATAAACTTGCACTTTAATGTCCTGAAGTCTAACTTATCCCTAAGCCAACTCGGTACCAGAACATGTGCAACACATTCCCATTTCCGAAGATGGCCCAACTCGGACTTTTTGCCATTCCATATTTCATATGGCGTTGATTCTACGGACTCGGTGGGAATCATGTTCCGTATGTAGTTTGCAGTCAACACTGCCTCTCTCCAGAATTTCTTGGAGAGTCTTGAGTTTGACCGCATACACCTTACTGCATTCATCAAAGTTTGATTCTTTCTTTCTACTACACCATTCTGCTGTGGTGTATAGGGCATTGTAATCTGCCTACGAGTGCTTGTCTGAATACAGTAATCCTCAAAATCCTTTGAGGTATATTCCCCACCTCTATATGTTCTAAGGATCTTGATTGATTTTTCCAATCTTTTCTCCACTCCCATCTTATATCTCTTAAATGTTTCAAGTACTTCTGACTTTCTTCCTAAGAGATAGACATAGGAGAACTTCAGGTAGTCATCAATGAATGTTATAAAATATTCCTTATTTCTATATATGTTGATGCTTATGGTTCCAGATATGTTGGAATGGATTAAACCTACCGTGATCTTAGGCAACATATTTACCTTAATCATTTGATCCATCTTAGAATTTCTAGATGACCTAGTCTCATGTGCCACAAGTCATAGTCAGACAAACAACATAGGGAATACTCATAAGAAACATTCTTTGATTCACTAGAGTTTATTACAGGAAGGCAGAACAGGTCATGCTCAGACACAAACTTTCCCTTCGCATAGACCTTCTTATTCTTGCCTATAGATACATATTTATTATAAAACCATACATCAAAATCCTTCTTGAGTAGTACATCATTCAGTACCAAAACACTATCCCCTAAGTCAAGTCTGTATGTCCCAACACCTTCCACATCCAGGTAGGTGTTGTTCCCCATGAAGATCCTCTGTTCTCATTTACTCAGTTTTTTAAAGTCCACTAGGCCCTCCTTCGTCTTTACGATGAATCTGGTTGCTCAGAGTCGATCAAACATCCGTCACGGTCTGTGATGACGGAGTTGCATTCCACGACAGTCGCGAATTTCATTTTCTTCTTGCCTTTGTTTTCAGACATTTTAGAATTTCTTGACTTCTTCTTGTTGGGGCAATTGATCTTGAAATGGACATATTTACCGCAACCGCAGCAAGAGCTACGTGGGTATTTGATGAATCCATGTTTCATCATCTTTATTCTATCATTTTGGCCTTAAAAACCCTAGTAAATGCGTGTAAATAGCATTAATTCATGCATTTTAGCATTCATGCATAGGTGTGTAAATACTGTATAAATTGCGGTTTTTAAAGCCAAAATTATAGAATAAAGAAAAGAAAAGAAAAAGAATAAAATATTGTAAATATTTTATGACCCGAAACCCCGAGACCTAGGCATCTTGATGAATAGGTCGATAAGGAATAAAGTAGGGGGAGATAAGGGCCAAAATACAGATAAAATACCTATACATTATATTCATTCTTTATTCATTTTAGGACCTATTTTTGGTCCCACTTTTTATACATCAAATAAAGAAACTTTGTACATGAAAGTTGTAGATAATTTTATAAAGAAAAATACAAAACTGATTTCACTCAAAAATACTACACAGATAAAAAGTTATGGTCTGAATAAAATTCCAAAATCCCAACTTCCCAGACCCGTATCTCGCAAATAAAAACTCCAAATGCAGGTACTCACCTTTAATTGTATATAGAAGAAAATAAGCTATTTAATGGCGGTGGTTTCGCATTTGGCGGAGCTGCGGTTTGAAAGTTGACTTTTGGACCCTCATTGTATACTTGTACATATTAAAATATTCAATTTATTATTTTTATAATTTTATATTTTTATAATGTTGTAAATAATACTTATAATAATTATGTGCATTAAAATCAGAATAAAAATATAAATAAAATACAAATAAAAATACTTGTATATATTATAATACATAGGTATAATACATGTAGCTATACCTATACAAATAACACTTTCATTTTATTAAGTGTATAAAATATATCAAAAAATTAAAATAAAAATATATTTGTGTATATAAAAGTATTTTATAATTTTAGAAAATAAAAACCAAAATAAAATAAATTAAAAATACCTAAATACATAGATATAGATACCTATAAGGGTATAAATGCAAACTTGTAAAAATATGTCTCATAAAAATAAATAAAAATCACCATAAAACAATTTATTAAATAACAAATATTTTTTATTTTATAATCATAAATTAATAAAATCATTTACTATTTTTTAATTAATTTCTAAATCTTTTTCCAGAGGGTTTTTCTGGTTGGTCCACGTGGACCAACCAGAGGGCTCGGATAGTTGACTCTGGTCAACTGTCTGACCTTCTCTCTTCTGTTGTCAGACTGACTTTTCTCTCGTTTTTGACGATTTTTGGGGAGCGCTCCTTTCACCGAATGAGGTTGAGGTCTTCACGAGATATGCTCCCCTAACATCCAGCTACCACGCCCACCTATCACATTGGGGAATGGATGCAAGATTCGCAAGATACGCCTCGTTGAAAGTCGCGCCTCGACCATCTTTCAAAACAGCCCCCTTTCCTCCATTTGCCCCTTGAACCCTTTTTGACCAAGTTCTCCTCCACCTATCAAGTGCCGTGGATTGAGGAGGGTGACAACCTCCTCTCCACGCCTTTTTGCAGCGGATTTGAGCGAAGTTAGGGGCGGTTCCATTCATCTCCGGCGGCCGCGCCGCCATGAGGTTCCATATCTCGGGTAACCCACCCTTGAGGTCCCATTTTTCTTCTACTTTCTTGCTTGTTAGCTAGCTGTTAATGGTAGTTGTTAGTACATGCTTTTAGTTTGTCGGATTAAACAAGTATTTCATATAGTTTTCAAAGATCGAACACTTGCCGGACTCTTGAGCTCCAGCGACCACCACTTCACCACTCCGCACTTTCACCTTGCGCCCCATCGAACCCAGGATCTGCATATTTTTTTTGCTGCTGCATTTTCTTGTTAATTGCAGGTCCCAGGAGAGGCATTCACGCCTCATCGTTTTGCCGGGAACGCCCCAGGTCTGCCGGTGCAACCTCGCACGGCCGCAGTCCACGCCATGGCCTTTGGCCCCCATCTGGGCAGCCTGGGAGTTGGGGAGGGCATCTGGAGGAGATCACGCAATGTCGGACGTGATTTTGGTGCTTGGAGCAACCCCCCGCGCGTGACCGAAACTCGGCAAGACCGAGTTCTTCCTGGGTTCTTCCAATCACATCCCTGGCCGTCGGATCAAGCACATTCCCCAGGTGGTACAGCTGCAATCAGATCTTGCGTGCCCTCCAGCCGTCCGATCAAGCAAGCCAATCTAATCAAGGCCGCAGGTTCGAACGGGTATCGCGCGTTGTGCGTCTGACGCGTGGCATTAGTGATTGAAGGACAACCGTTTGATCCAGCTGAGGCTTGGGTATTTTGTTACATACACCCCAAGCATTTTTTGTATTTAATTATTAACAGTTAAACATTCCTCGGCCTTTAATAGTTTTTTGTAACATTTGCGAACTCGCCCCTGAACGTTTTGTATATTGCGGTTTCGTCCCTGCCAGGCACGTGCTCGACGCATGTGACCGGGCATTTTGCAGGAGAAGCCCCTCGAGTTTTTGGGGTGATGCTATTTGGTCTTGAAAGTATTTAATCCTGTTGTATTTTCGTTGACAAATTTCATTCGTGCCCCTGGATTTCTTGCATATTACATAAATGCCCCTGGCCGTGTGTGTTTTCTTGCTGTCATCTCTAATTTTTTGCATGCATCTTTAAATCACTAAAAAATCCACAAAAATTGACTTAGGTCTATGTTGCATAGTAGTTCATCACCATATTTTTATTTTTCGTAATTATTGCATTTTATTATTTATTAAAAATCAAAAATAGCCATTTTCAGCACTGTTTGCATTAGAAAATCACTAAAAAATATAAAAACTCTTCAGAAAAATCTCAAAAAAATATATTTTGTTCCTTTTAGTGTGTTTTAATTTCAGACCAAAAATCATTAAAAAACATAAATCCAAACTCCTAAAAATTGCAAAACTCTAAAAACCTTCATAAAAATTCATAAAATTCATAAAAAACCCAAAAATAGTGTTTTCTTTTCCTGAATTTTCTTTGTTTTATTATCTTTAAGAGAAAATTAATTTGGAGAATTTTTGTTACTGTTTGCTATTTTATTTCTCCATTTTAATTTCAGCCTTGTATTTTATTCACTGTTTTCTTTATTTTGACAATTAAAAATACCAAAAACATTCTAAAAATTACCCAAAAATCACAAAAACAGTAAAAAAGTATAAAAAGACCAAAAAGACTTTATTTGCTTATTTTTGGATATTTTTATCTATTTTTATAAATACCTCTTTGTCCCTTTTATTACATTGCTTTTATATTCCAATATTGAAAAGGAAAATATAAAAAATATAAAATATAAAAAGAAAATAAAAATCAGTGAATTAAAAATCAAAATACAAAAATATATAATTAAAAATTAAACAAAAAATTATAAAATTAAAAACCCACAAAAAAATAGCATAGATAGACACTTTGATCACTTTCACACACATTTTGAGCATTTTTTGCCCCGTTCTACCTGTCTTCTCCCTGTGTTCGACCTCTACACATACTTGCACTATACACATCTTGTTGTAGAGTTATAATAAATTTTAACTCCGCACATTTACTTTCATTGCTTGATTTAATTGTTGTGGGTTAATTGTTGTTTGAATTAGGATTTCTCGCGGGTCGCCTCAGCGACATTGTGATCCCGCCTTGTGTGGATTACTTTAGACCTGTGAAAAATCTTGTTCAACAAATGGCGCCGTTGCCGGGGAGCAACAGCGCGTAGTTCGGGTCTTGTTTGTGTTTGTGATTGACTGTTTATTTCGCGGCTTTCATTTTTGCTATTTTTCTTTATCTTTTATATATCTGTTGAGCTGTCTAACCCCCTCTCTTGTTGACTTTGTGCGAGGTACCGCGGATCGAGGGAGGCGCTCCACCCTAGGCACCTACGCACCCACGTGAAGCCGGCTTTTGCCAGCTTAGCACCGAGGAGACGAGGAGAGATTTTTGCAGACCTAGCTCCGCCTTAGTTGTTTCATTTATTTCCTTGCATTTATTTTTGTAATTTGTAGTGAGAGGGAGACTATTATTTGTAATAATACAGGTACCCCCGAACTTGGACATTCGAGCCTAATTTCCAAGTGATTGTTCACTTGGGGGCTCACCGCGGTTTTGTCGGTTTTTCTTCGCATTTTTTATTTTGTTTTCCGATTTTATTTTTCATTTCTTTTGTGTGATTGAGCCCTTAGCTTTTAGGATTGCTTGCGATAGATTAGGTCCAAACACATTAATCACCCTTGCATGTGCCTATAGTTTCGTTTGGACTTAGTAAAATTTTAAACAGTTGATCATCACCTTCAATCCATCGCGCCGCGAGCTCTCCCCCGCAAAGCGCTTTCTCCTACCCTCAATTTGTTGAGCAGAGGAGGGGTGAGCCTAGACCGGACTCCAGGGTTGAGGATTGACGGTCAACTGTGGTTCTTCCCGCTAATAGCAATTTCTGAAACTTAGGGCGATTTCATCGGCTTTTGCATTTGCATCGGCAAAGGTGTCGCCCTTGTAGACAGTTTTCCATACTTAGGACGTGCTTTGTCCTAAGTATAGGGGGGTGTGCACCCCGATTTGTTCTATCCTTTTCGATCCTCTCCATTGTCTCCTCTTCTTGTCTATACTTAGGGATATCTTACCCTAAGTATAGGGGGAGACAATCTGAGTACGATCTGTTCATTCCCACCCTTGACCCTCCCTGCGTGGTGTACAGTCTGCTATACTTAGGATTATTTGATCCTAAGTATAGAGGGGACGGTCAACTTCTCATTCATTGATTCATTGATTTATTCCTTTATTCTTTAGACTTGTCTATACTTAGTACGAGTTATGTCTTCTCTTTTCTCTCCGATCTATGAGGACATAGCTCAAGCTAAGTATAGGGGGGTCGTATATACTACGTATATACTTTAGCCATAACTCGTACTTTCGTATTTTCTTAATAATATGGCTAAGAATTCTTTAAAATTCATTAAAAATTCTTAATAAAAAGATGTGATTATTCCTCAAATTCTTTTTGTATTTACTGATTAATAAATCAGGTGAAAATGTTTTTTGCAAAATGTTTGAAAAATAGTTTGAAAATCTTTGTGAACATCTATTGAAAACTATTTTGAAAATATTTTGTTATATGTTTTCAACCTTTGTAAAAATGTGTGGTTTGTAAAATTTATTTTCTTTGTGTGAAATAAAAATGTTTGAAAAATGATTTGCAAATGGTTTGAAAAATGGTTGCAAAAATGTTTTGAAAAACCTATATATACTGTTTTGAAAGCCTTTGCAAAATGATTTTCAAATGTGTGTAAAATGTGTGTAAAAATTATTTTGGACTATAGTTTTCAAAATTGTGTGTAAAATTGTTTTCAAATAAATTTGAGGAATATACACATCACACCAAAATCCATCTTATGTATATATGTATAAAATTGATCACTTACCCTTGTAAATTCTTAAAATCCACCTCTGGTATATACAAAGAAGCACTCCCGTGTACATATTTTAACCTATTTTTCAGCCAAAATCTTTTTGTTTTCAAAAATTCCCAAAAACATTTGCAAAATTAAAATCCAAAAACATTTGAAAAATCTTTTTGAAAAATACAAAAAAATTGCATCTGCACTTGCATGCATCATCTTTTCAAAAATCCATAAAAAGTTCAAAAATTCTTGAAAATTGCATCACAAAAATATTTTCTGCATTGCATTGCATAGCATTCGCATGTTTCGGATTGAGTTTGATAGTTGAACAAGTCTAAATAAAATCCGGAGATTGGAGCTTGATTGGACCTTATAATTTACCTAATAACAGGAACCTTATAGGAACTGGGTTTGAGGTACTTCAGGTCTAGTTGACTTAATTCTTTGAGGATCACGGGACTTGGTTCAATGGATTCTTGACTGCCTAAGTAGAGTATTTCGGAGCACACGCACGACTCTTGTTGATAATGACCTAACTTGGACACCTGCACCTTTCACATGGCTCAACTCAGTTGGAGTGGAGAGGGGATTGGATTTGCCGGTATGAGACGCACACAAGTGGAAACATTTGTCCTCCTCTAGGGAGGGAAGTGCATCCCAACCCGTCCAGTGATTAGGAAGTCTAAAGACAGGAGGCTGTGGGTTGCGATAAAGCTTCAAAAGAGGGATAGTCTACTGGCTCAAGAGGAAAAACTCCTTATGTAAATGCTGTTGTGAATAGTATTCAAAAAAAAATGTGTGTTCAGGCATGTACAAAAATAAAAACCTGCAAGTATGTACAAAGTCAATAAGCAATCTTGAGTTCCAAAGTCCAATATGTGAGCCTGCAGCAGGATGACTTGACTACACTAGTCTTGCATCCAAGGATAGGTAGCTACACTGGCTACCGTCCATTCTTCTCTTCACCCCCTCCTCTTGAGCTGGTTGCCACTTGAACTTAGAAGGGAATACCCCGCTCCTCGAGGATGGAGTTGCTGGATTGGGGAATCACTGGGTTGTCGTACTGGAGAAGTCGGTTTCTTTGTCATTCTAGTTGGGGAGAGCCACCATCACTTACACTGTACAAGTCAGATTCATAGTCGTAAGAGTTTGCGTATGGGTTGAAGTATTTCTGACCTGGCTATTGAGGAGACTTGAGCAGAGTTTTGGGATTCTCAGGGACTGTTGGACTTCAAATTCGGTTCTCATTAAGGTTCCGCCTGCACTAAAATTCCAAAGGTCCTACTTAAGCTCCAAACTTTGATTTTGTGAAGACAAGTTTGATAATTGCACTTAATCCACCTTCTTCTTTTTCTTTTCTTTGTTTTTCTTTTTGCACTTATTGCATAAGTGTTTGCTAGGGACTAGCAAAGGTAAAGTATAGGGGGATGATGAATCCACATTTCATCATCTTTATTCTATCATTTTGGCACCAAAAACCCTAGCAAATGCCTGTAAATAACATTAAAATCATCATCTTAGCATTCATGCATGCGCATCTAAACAGTGTGTAAATTTCTGTAATTAAGGCCAAAATTATAGAATAAATAAAGAAAAGAAAAAGAATAAAATATTGTAAATATTTTATGACTCAAAACCCCCGAGACCTAGGCATCTTGATGAATAGGTCGACAAGGAATAAAGTAGGGGGAGATAAGGTCAAAAACACAGAGAAAATACCTATATTTTTATTCATTCTTTATTCATTTTGGGACCTATTTTTGGTTCCACCTTTTATACATCAAATAAAGAAACTTTGTACATGAAAGTTGTAGATAATTTCATAAAGAAAAATACAGAATTGATTTCACAGAAAAAGAATGTACAGACAAAAAGATATGGTCTGAATAAGAATCCAAAATCCCAACTTTTCAGACCCGTATCTCACAAACGACAACTCCAAATGTAGCAAACTCACCTTTAATTGTATATAGAATAAAATAATCTATCCAATGGCGGTGGTTTCGTATTTGGCAGAGCCACGGTTTGAAAGTTGGCTTTTGGACCCACATTGTATACTTGTACATATTAAAATATTCAATTTATTATTTATTCATTATTTTTATATTTTTATATTTTTATAATATTGTAAATAATACTTATAATAATTATGTACATTAAAATAAGAATAAAAGCCTAAATAAAATACAAAATAAAAATACTGGTATAATAGAGTACATAGATACATTACATATACTTATACCTATATAAAATACCTTTATATTTTATTAAATATACAAAACATATCAGAAAAATAAAATAAAAATATATTTATGTATATAAAAGTATGTTATAATTTTATAAAATACTAAATAATAATAATAATATTAAAAATACCTAAAATAAAAATAAAATACTAAAACACATAGGTATTATACCTATATAGGGTTAAAAAGGTAACTTGTAAAAATATAAGTCACAAAAATAAATAAAAATCAGAATAAAATACTACATAAAATTCTAAACATTTTTTATTTTATAACTTTTATTTAATTTGGCCATTTAGTATTTTAAATAGAATTTATGAAATAGTTTTCCAGGGTTTTTCCTGGTTGGTCCACGTGGACCAACCAGGAGGCCAGGACTGTTGACCTAGGTCAACAGTCTGACCTACCCCCCTGTGGCTCCTGACAACCTCGGTTTTGACCAATTTCATGAATTTTTCGAGGCCAAGACTTTCATCTTTTTGTGTTGCAACCTTCTGCAACATTATTCCTCGATCCTCCCTCTAGCTCGCCCATGCTTAATCTTGGTCGTCGGACCCAAGATTCGCAAGATAGGCCTTGATCTTTGGACCCCTGCCACCACGAGTCAAACTACATATAACCGACCCCCTTCTTTCCTTTTGAATTTGAGTCCCCTTGGTCCACCCTTCAGCGCCACCATCGTGCTCCTGAGCTCCGTGGAGGTGACAGCTCCACCGCCAGCCCTTCAGCCAAGGCGCGCGAAGTCGAGGGAAGCTCCACCACCTCCGCCAACAGCCGGCGTCGAGGTACCCTTTTTCCTCTGGCTCCGGCCATCGAGGAGCTCCCCCCGCTTATTTATCTCTTGCATTCATCTCCTGCTAGCTTTAGGATCTATATCCCCCAAGAAAATCGAAGTTCTATCTGAGTCGTTCGATCACCCATTTTGGCCGGAGCGCATCTCCGGCCATTCGCCGCCACCTCGTAGCACACATCCCCACACCTCCGCGAGGCCCAGGCAATTTGCCCTGGGCCTTTTCACCACTTTTTGCAGGTCAAAGACCCTTGAACGCACCTGGAGGGCCATTTTGATCCCTCGCCGGAGATATATGGAGCGCAAAGCTCCGCCGCCTTCGCGCCAGCACCTCGACGCTCCTCCGGCGAATCCGAGCCGTCCAGTCCATAGAAGGACCTTCCAGGAGCCTGCAGCTCCATTTTGGAGCCCATCCATCGCCTGACGAGCGAGATCGGAGTCGGGGAAGTTCGCCTTCGCCGGCCTTCTTCCCTGTTCTTCCTCCTCGCTTCTCCACCGTCCGATTGAGCCGCAGCTCCAGACAGATCGTGGACCGTCCGATCGTGAAGACCCAGCCACCGTCGATCTCAGCCGAGATCTGATCCCAGACGTCCATGACCGAAGCGACATCGACCGTCCATCAAGCGCCACGTGTATAAGTGGCTTGCCATCAGCCGTCGGATCACGCGCATAGGGTATTTTGCATATGACCCCTTGCGCTTTTTGTATTTATTTATTAGTCTTTAAACTTTTGTCTGTAGTGTAAAAATGTTGTAATATTTGCAGAGAGACCCTTGAATTTTGCTTATTTGCACTTAGGTCCTTCGCCACGTCACCTCACGTGACCTGTACACGTGAGGGGGTGGGCATTTTGCAGAGGGACCCTCGGTAGTTTGCCTATTCAGTTTTAGTACCAAAACTGTGGCGTTAAGTGTAAACTTTTTGGAGGTTTTGCAAGTAGGCCCCCAGGGTTTTGATATATTGCATTTTAGTCCTCGCCAGGCGCGTGCAAGTCACGCGCCCTGGTGGGAAAATTTCTAAGAGGCCCAGGCGGCTTTTGTAATTGCTTTTTGGTATTAAAAATTGAATATTCAGTGTAAAGTTTTGTGGAAAATTGCATGTATGCCCCTGGATGTTTTAGATATTGCAAATATACCCCTGCCAGGACTGTTTAATGTTTGGATGCTTGTTGTATTTATTTGAATGATCATTTCAAGTCCAAAAATTCCACAAAATTAGGGTTAGGCTCCTGTTATCTTGAACTTTCACGCCGCCATTTTAGTTTTTGATTTTACTTTATTTTCATATTTATTAAAAATCAAAAACTTGCTATTTGTGCACTGTCTAGCTTAGAAAATACCAAAAAAATATTAAAACACCTCCAAAAATTCCAAAAAAATCACCTAGTGTCTATTTTATCATATTTTAGTGTCAGTCCAAAAATCATTAAAAATCTCAAAAGAAAAACATTAAAAATTTAAAAACACTCAAAAACTTCAAAAAAATATATAAAATAGTAGAAAACTCTAAAAATAAAAAACTAAGTTCCTGTTTCTTCCTAATTTTGTTCTTTTTATTTGAAAAATAGTGTGAAAATTTGTTGTTGCTGTTTGCTATTTTTAATTCTCATTTTTATCACAGCCAGCTTTCTTTCCACTGTTTTCCTTTATTTCAGTAATTAAAAATATCAAAAACACCTTGAAAAATCTCCAAAAATCACAAAAACAGTAGAAAATCACAAAAATATCAAAAATATTTTATTCCTGAATTTTTGGTTATTTTTGCACCATTTTATAAATATTTTAGCTTGCCTTTCATAATATTGTCTTTATTCTCCAATATTGAAAAAGAAATTAAAAAAAATATAAAATATAAAATATAAAAATCAGAAAATTAAAAATCAAGTACAAAATTAAAAATTAAAATAAAATAAAAAAAATTAAAAATTAAAAACCCACAAAAATTTCCTTTCTTTGCTTGCTTAGTGTAGACACTCACACATCACACACACACTTGAGCATTTTTGCTTGAACTACCCTGCTTGTTCCCTGTGTTCGAACTCTCTACATACTTGCACCTATACATCTTTTATGTAGAGTTAAAAATAAATTTTAACTCCGCATTAGTTCTAATTCATTGATCTTAGTGTGGGTTAATTGTTGATTAAACACGGATTTTGATTGGTCGACACTTCGACTGAGTTCACGCTTTGTGTTGAACTTAAGACCGTCGAAATCCGCGTTTATCAAATGGCGCCGTTGCCGGGGAGCAACAGCGAGTAGTTCATATGTTGTTTGATCGATTGTGTGATTGTTATCATAGCATTTTTCATCTCTTACATTTTGATATATTTTGTTGAGCTATCTGACCACTCTTCTTTGTCTTCTTGCGAGGGACCGCGGAGCGAGGCGGATCGCCTAGGTGACCCGACACATCCTTGGGAAGCGGAGCCGGCTGTTCTTTAGCCTAGCCGGCAGGAGAGAGCAAGGAGTGAGAGAGAGAGTGATTAGATTAGTTTTCATTTATTTTTGGTGAGAGAGTGATTCATTTAATTTGTAATAATACAGGTACACTTGGACTTGGACACTTAGACATTCGGGCCTAATTTCCGGGTGTTTGTTCACCTGGGGGCTCACCGCGGATTTTTATCGCGTTTTTATCGCTGTCATTTTCCGGTTTTGTTTTCATTTTTTACTTTCTTCTGTGGATTGAGCTCTTAGTTATAGGTCTGCTTGACTCGATTAGAATAGGTCCAACCACCTAATTATATTTGCATGCTCCTATAGATTCGTACTTGGACTTAGACTAATTAAACAGTTAGCTAGTAGCTTCCAAATCCACGCACCGCGAGCTCACACCCGAACAAGCGCTTTCTCCTACCCCAAATGTGTTGGGCAGAGGAGGGGTGAGCCTAGACCGGACACTCGGATTAGGAGTTATTAGTTAGCTTGTGGTTCTTCACGCTAGCAGCTGCCTGTTCTAGGACGATTTCCGCTTGCATTTCGCCATATAGCTTAGGTTTAAAAATTCTGCTTTGCATCCCGCATGGAGAGAGCTGGGATTCGCTGTAAGTCTTCTTACTTTGCACGCATCATCTAGGCACAAAGGTGAGATTTCCACCTTGGTGTCGACTTGCACGGCTTTTCCGACTCTATTCTCCCTCTGTTTTTGGAACAAAGTAGGATAAAGGAAAAATACAAAAAACCGTTAGGCGCTTGTTTGAATTGACTCAAAAGAAGCGATAACACCAAAAAAATTAAAAAAGGGACTGCTAAAGAAAACTTGACCAAAAATAAAATTGGTAATTGGATTCATTGCTTGGGGAGAGTAACACCCTCACTTGTCTTCAGGTTGCATGGGAAGGTCTCCTTCCAAGTGAGGTGAGCGCTTCGTAAGGATTAGAGCCCAAAACCCAACTTGTGGCTGCCTTGTGTATCGCCTGGATTGCCGAAGTATTGGCACTACTATCGTACGTAGTCGAGTAGGACTTGGTCGCCATTGGTGACTCGCTATTGTGTGAGCACCGACCTTGTCCGAAGTACCGAGCTTAGGCCACGCCTTCACGGGTGTGTCTGTCTCACCGGCTGCGTCCGAGTAGGATCTTGCACGCTCACGGGTGATTCCGTTGCGAGCGAGGTCCGAAGTATTGGTTTCGCCTATCGGCTTCCTCCCTCTATTTCTTTGGCTGAGTAGGGATCCAGGAAGGGTTACAAGGACCTCAAAAAGCGCAAGTTACAGGTTACACAGGAGGAGGACAAGTACGGGGACACTTTTCTGGCAGTACTCTCGCTCCTATAGGCGTAGCGCTCTAAGGACTCGTGAAAAGATAAATACCTGAAAACAAGCTAAAACTGACAAGATAAAAGCCGATCCTTCACGGCTTCACGAGTTGAGTTGGTGAACTTACCCTTGCTTTGTGTTTGATTGTTAGATTTATTAAGGTCAAGATCAAAAACACCGCACGATTGTGCACAATTTTGTTGCATCTCATCTTCTTCTTCCCTTGCATTCATCCTGCTCTTCCCGAATAATCAAGATGATGGGACGGAGATCTCTTAGGCCGACCTTGTCGGCACCGCTATCTAGCACTCCTCCTTACTCATCTAGGAATGCCTCGGAGAGTCCGCCCTCCGAGCCCGAGTTCACATCCATCCTGTTCCCCCTCGACCACCCTTCCCATTCTCCTTCCCTCAGTCCAATCATTTCAGTGTTCAGTGAATCACAGAATTCAGCTCATTCAACAGCACCTGAAATGGCCTCTTTTGCATTTTCAGAGAATCCAGTAATGGCAGACAGAGGCGAGCCCCCAGATGACCACGACCATCCTCCGTTCATTATTGACCAAGTGGCCATCAACAATTCCTTGCTAGCGTCCCTGGAGACTATGCAGAGGCAGATCCGAGACCAGGGCACTTTCATGGGTGACCTTATGAGAGAAATCGCACAGCTGAGAGAGAACCGACCTGAGGGCGGTGGCGGTGGAGAAGGAGGAGGACCTGATGCAGGAGGAGGCGATCCAGACGGTGAGCGACCGCCACAGACCATCATGAGGGAACTGCACAACCCAGCTTCGTCCCTCACTCACCGGTGGATCAGACTCCCGCCAATCCACGGAGACTTCGAGCTTCGGCACCACACGATTCAGCTTCTTCCCAAGTTCCATGGGCTGCCGACCGAAGAGCCGCACCTCCATCTCCAAGAGTTCGAAATGATATGCAGCACTATCCACGATCGGTTGTTGACCGAGGACACTATCAGGATGATCGCCTTCCCGTTCTCATTGGTTGATCGAGCCGCATATTGGCTCAAGCATCTAGGGCGATTCGTCGATACTTGGGCAGATCTCCGGTCCGTATATTTGAAGAAATACTATCCCCTCGGCCGGACCAACGCAGCTCGAGCCATGATCAGCAACTTCGTCATGATCCCAAATGAACAGTTCCATGAAGCATGGGATCGATTCAGAGAGCTCATAGACCGGTGTCCACATCACGATATCTCCAAGCCCCACCTGGTGCAGAGTTTCTTCTGTGGGCTGACACCGGAGCTGCAGGGGCTTGTGAACGCCTCTTGCGGTGGATCATATTTCTCTAAAGGTGAAGACGATGTATGGGCCATCTACGAAGGTATGGCAGAAAACTCTACAGTGATGACCCAAGCCAGAGTCTACACACAGCAAAAGCCCCCGCAAGGAGCGGGATCATTTCAGAGGATCGCCCGCATCGATGCCGGTCCCAGCACAACGTCGGTAGCCGCAGCACAAGCCGAGTCAGCAGCAGCCGACATGGGCATTATCAGTGAAAAGCTGGACCGCATGGAAATCCTCGAGAAGAAGCAAAACCAAGGTCTAGCCCAGATGGACCTTCTCACCAAAACAATGAGTGACCTGAAGACTCAAATTCTCTGTATTCAGGAGGCACAAGCCCATTCCCAACAGCCTCCCAGGTCACAGGTTGCTTCCAGCAGCAACAATCCCAACCAGGCCTCCACCTCATACCGCCAGGTGAACCATATCCAGGCGGAGCCGGTTCCATTGTTGCAGTACCATCCAGAGCAACCGCCATCTCAGGAGACGCAGATGGTGGTGTATCAGCCGGAGCAGCCGCTGGCAGTTCTTCCTCCACCTTCCTTCGAGCAGGAACCGTTGATGGAAGTCAACGGGATTTGGTATGACCGATACCCTCAGCCCGCAATTCGTAGGGATCATCCCTGATTCCGTTGGGGTAATGGTGGTTCCTCATCCCAACAGCATCCCCCTGCTCAAGGACAGCAGAGCAGCCAGCCACATCAGTACAACCAGCAGCCCCAGTATGCCCAGCCACAACAATACCAGAGTGGTCCTCGTCCCGCCTATCAGGGACAACAGTGGAGGCAGCGTCAGCCGCCTCAGCATTCTTATCACCAGCCTTCCCCCCAGTTTCAGCAACAACACCAGCAGCAACATCCCCATTTCCAGCAGGGACAGACGTCCGGTTCTCAGGGTCCAGCCTTCGAGAACCCCGCTCTTGATGATCTTGCCCGCTTGCTATCTGAACAGCGAGCATCTTTCAGGCAAGAAATGGATGAGTTCCGGCAGGAAATGCGGGACATCATCAAAGGCAAAGCCGCCATACCCGCTCAGATCGAACCAAACCCTAATAATTTAAAAAGAAAATCTGAGCAGGTAGAGTCCACAGAGGATACCTCTCCTAGTGATTATTTGAGTGACATGTCTTATTCCTATTATGATGCTAATTTTGTTACTACTAGGAGCGGTAGGATGCCAGCCGGCGGCGCCTCTTCTGAGCGACAGCCAGATGCAGAATCAGGAGCGCCAGAGGAGCAGAGGAGCGGTGCTAATGCCGCTACAGATGATGTTGCAGACGGTGGTGCTGATGCCACCAATGATGGAGACCAGGACGACGGTGCTGATGCTGTTGTGATACCAGATGCAGACGGTGGTGCTGATACCACCATTTTGGATGCTGAACCAGAGCGCGGTGCTGATACCGCGAAGATAGGTGCTAGTGGTGGTACTGAAGCCACCACATCCACTTTTGTTGAGCCATCTGTGATGTTGCCACATTTTGTATCTAGAGACTGTGGGAACAAAAACAAAAACAAAAATATGAATAAAGGAAAGGTTTCTGTTCAAATCACGGATCCATATGTGTTGAATGATGATTATTGTATGGATTCTCCGTCTTCACAGGCTCAGGGACCGATTCCTAGTCCTCCATCTGAGGAGGCCCCTACCATCCCCTTTCCCGAAGCACTCCGCCGAGCGAAGGGGTCTAAAAAAGAAAATCCAAAAAAGAGTCAACAGGTAGAGTTCGGCAACGAGATGATTGACAGATTTCATATTCAGCTGACTCTACGAGAAGCATTTGAGCATATCCCCTTCTTCAAGAAGAATTTGAAAGAAACAACTACTGTCAGAAGGAAGAAGAGGCACAGAGATCAAATCCATATGCTCACTCATGACACTTGCTGCGCCATTCAGAAAACATTGCCAGCCAAGCGACCAGATGCAGGAGCTCCCTATGTCAGATGCGAGATTCAGGAGCAGCAGTTTGATCGTACTCTATTAGACAGCGGCTCTTCAATTAACCTCCTTCCGACAGCCTTACTCAAGCAGTTCGAGTTTGGCCCTCTTCTTCGAAGCAGAACCGTCCTTCAGTTTGCTGATAGGTCGATTAAGAGGCCGAAGGGGTTATTGAAAGACGTGGTCGTTACCATTCAGGGCCTGAAATTCCCCGTGGACTTCGTTGTGTTGGACATGGAGAGCCCTGAGTCGGTAACTGATGCCCCCATCATTCTCGGACGTCCATTCTTGGCCACAACCAAGGCGGTGACCGACCACGATAGCGGGAAGGTATGTTTTCGCGTAGAGGGCGAAACCATACAAATAGAGACGATCGAAGAGATCCGGGCCAGAGAGGCAGAATGCTCAGAACAGTCCAGCAAAGCCGAGCAGATGACAGAGGAGGAGCTAGACATCCACCAGGTTTGTGATTTTGAGATGACTGATGATGAATCCAACTGGAAAGATCCCGTAGCACCGACCCTCGCCTTGCCTACAGATTCTCTATACCTCAAGCTCATGGCAGTCGAGAGCCGAGAGAGCACATCCCTGGAGGAGGATATTTCTGAGGCTGACAGTGTTGTGATGAGTGGTGATGAGGAATTTCAATCTTGCTCATCGTCTTCTGATCCCTCGGATTCAGACATTGACTGGGACGACTTTGATGATTATTTGCCTTGTCTGATTCCTTCTGAGCCAGCAGCCATGACAGAGTGCGAGCCAGTGCAGTTTGTTGATGATCCATCAGGCCGCCCTTCGTCAGAAATTCCTGCAGAGCGAGAGTTCTCACATGCAGACCTGGTAGCATTTACACAGACATATCAGAAACCAGATCTGCCACCTCCCAGTTGTCCAGAACGAAAACCTCTGCCGCAGTCAATGAAGTACAGATTCCTTCCTGGAGAGCCAGAAATGCACCCAGTCATTATCTCAGCAGATTTGACTGGAGAACAAGAATCTCGTCTGATGGAGGTTCTTGAAAGAAACCGCAAGGCAATCGGTTGGAGTATAGCTGATCTCCAGGGGCTGAGCCCAAATCTTTGCTCTCACCACATTTATCTTGAGGATAACGCTAAGCCGTCGCATGAGTTCCAACGACGGCTGAACCCGAATCTTCGAGACGTAGTCATGAAAGAAATTTCCAAGTGGTGGAGCGTCGATTTTATCTATCCCATCTCCGACTCCAAATGGGTAAGTCCGCTACATGTGGTACCCAAGAAGACGGGTATCACTACAGTTGTTAATGAGTCTGGAGAGGAGATCGCTACCAGAGTACCAACTTCTTGGAGGGTCTGTGTGGACTACAGACGATTGAATGAGACCACCAAGAAGGATCACTTCCCGCTACCTTTTATTGATCAGATTATCGAGCGGCTAGCTGGGAAGAGTCATTATTGCTTTCTTGATGGGTACTCTGGATACAACCAAGTGGCCATTGCGCCCGAAGACCAGGAGAAAATGACATTCACCTGTCCGTTTGGGACTTATGCTTTCAGACGGATGCCCTTTGGTCTATGTAACGCTCCAGCGACATTCCAAAGGTGCATGTTGTCCATCTTCTCGGACATGGTGGGTGACTGTTTAAAGGTCTTCATGGATGACTTCTCGGTCTATGGCGACGGGTTCGACGCTTGTCTTGACTGCCTAGACCGTGTGCTGAAGCGCTGCATTGAGGTCAATCTTGTCTTATCCTGGGAGAAGAGTCATTTCATGATGACTCAAGGGACGGTCCTTGGTCATATCGTCTCCAACAGAGGCATGGAGGTCGATCCGGCTAAGGTGGACATCATCAGAAAACTCAATCCGCCGTCCAATCTGCGTCAGTTACGGTCTTTTCTGGGGCATGTCGGTTTCTACCGACGGTTCATTCAGGACTTCAGTCGAATTGCCCGACCGCTCACTGACTTGCTCACCAAAGACACCGAGTTTATTGTTAATGATAAGTGTCTTGAATCATTTGAGACTCTCAAGAATATGGTTGTCTCAGCTCCTGTCCTTCAGCCGCCCGATTGGTCTCTCCCATTCGAGATCATGACGGATGCTTCAGATTTTGCCGTTGGGGCTGTGCTTGGACAGAGGAGGGATGGTTTACCGTTCGCCATTCACTACGCCAGCCGGACTTTGGATGCCGCGCAGCGGAATTACACTGTGACTGAGAAAGAGATGCTGGCCGTAGTCTTCGCTCTTGATAAGTATCGATCATATATTCTCGGATCTAGAGTGACCATTTATACTGATCATACCGCCATCCGGTACTTAATGGCTAAGAAGGATGCCAAAGCACGTCTCACCAGATGGATCCTTCTACTCCAGGAATTTGATATTGAAATTAAGGACAAGCCTGGAGTCAAGAATGTGGTGGCGGATCATCTCTCCAGATTGGAGAATCTTGAGGAATCTGAGCCCAGCGCACCTATCACTGAGACATTTCCAGATGAGGCGATCTTGGCTGTCACCTCACTCCCGTGGTATGCTGACTTTGTAAACTATCTTGTTGCCAAGACAGTCCCTCAGGGTTGGCCCAGGCAGAAACTTGAGACCTTCCTAGCTAAGGCCAAGTTTTACCATTGGGAGGATCCCGTCCTTTATCATGAGGGAGGGGATAGTATCTGGAGGAGGTGCATTCCTCAAGAAGAGCAGCATAGCGTCCTCACATACTTCCACAAGCTTGAGGCAGGAGGACATCATTCTGGAAAAAGAACAGCACAGAAGGTGCTTCAATCCGGTCTATGGTGGCCTACTCTCTTCAAGGATTCTGATGAGTTCGTGAAGAGATGTACTGACTGTCAGAAAATGGGAACCTGTGGACAGAGAGACATGATGCCCATGCAACCCATTCACTTCTGTGAGGTTTTTGATGCATGGGGGATTGATTTCATGGGCCCATTTCCTAAGAGTCAGGGATTCGAGCATATTTTGCTCGCTGTAGATTATGTCAGCCGATGGGTTGAGGCTATCCCCACCTGAGCCGCAGATGCTAAAACCGTTTGCAAATTTTTGAGGAAAAATATCATTTCACGGTTCGGTGTACCTAGAGTCTTGATTTCAGATGGGGGGTCTCACTTCATCAATGACAAAGTCAGGGCCCTTGCAGACGACTTCGGCATTGACCATAGGGTTGCCACTCCTTATCACCCTCAGACTAATGGTCTGGCCGAAGTATCGAACAGGGAGATAAAGACTATCTTGCAGAAAGTTGTCCGCCCAGACCGAAAGGATTGGTCACAGCTTTTGGACTCGGTCTTGTGGGCTTATCGGACTTCTTTCAAGAATCCATTGGGGACATCTCCCTTTCGTCTCGTCTATGGCAAGCCGTGCCATTTGCCAGTGGAGATCAAGCATAAATCTTTTTGGGCAGTTACTGAGTTGCTTCTAGATCCCGAGAGTATAGGAGACCAAAGAAGAGCAGAATTGGCAGCCCTGGAAGAATTGAGAGACACAGCCTTTTCCAACAGCCTACAGTACAAAGAGAAAGTGAAGACATGGCACGATTCGCATATCAGCCATAAACAGTTTGAGCCAGATCAGAGAGTATGGTTGTTTGACTCCAGGCTGAAATTATTACCAGGGAAATTGCAGAGCAAGTGGAAAGGACCGTATGTGGTCAGGAAGGTACATGACAATGGCAGCATCGACATATCCGAACCGTCATCTTCCTCTACCTTCCGCGTCAATGGTCAACGCTTGAAATTATATCTTGATCATAATCCGCCGACCATTGACGTTGCCCCCATTCTTCTGGGATGAGATGTGTCCTTTGACTCTCATCATCTACATCTCATGCATGGTGATCAAATCTATTTTCCGATGTACAGATCCATCTGTTCATACCACTCTGGTGTCTGTTGATTTATTTTCTTATCAAAAAGGTGTCGCCCTTGTAGACAGTTTTCCATACTTAGGACGTGCTTTGTCCTAAGTATAGGGGGGTGTGCACCCCGATTTGTTCTATCCTTTTCGATCCTCTCCATTGTCTCCTCTTCTTGTCTATACTTAGGGATATCTTACCCTAAGTATAGGGGGAGACAATCTGAGTACGATCTGTTCATTCCCACCCTTGACCCTCCCTGTGTGGTGTACAGTCTGCTATACTTAGGATTATTTGATCCTAAGTATAGAGGGGACGGTCAACTTCTCATTCATTGATTCATTGATTTATTCCTTTATTCTTTAGACTTGTCTATACTTAGTACGAGTTATGTCTTCTCTTTTCTCTCCGATCTATGAGGACATAGCTCAAGCTAAGTATAGGGGGGTCGTATATACTACGTATATACTTTAGCCATAACTCGTACTTTCGTATTTTCTTAATAATATGGCTAAGAATTCTTTAAAATTCATTAAAAATTCTTAATAAAAAGATGTGATTATTCCTCAAATTCTTTTTGTATTTACTGATTAATAAATCAGGTGAAAATGTTTTTTGCAAAATGTTTGAAAAATAGTTTGAAAATCTTTGTGAACATCTATTGAAAACTATTTTGAAAATATTTTGTTATATGTTTTCAACCTTTGTAAAAATGTGTGGTTTGTAAAATTTATTTTCTTTGTGTGAAATAAAAATGTTTGAAAAATGATTTGCAAATAGTTTGAAAAATGGTTGCAAAAATGTTTTGAAAAACCTATATATACTGTTTTGAAAGCCTTTGCAAAATGATTTTCAAATGTGTGTAAAATGTGTGTAAAAATTATTTTGGACTATAGTTTTCAAAATTGTGTGTAAAATTGTTTTCAAATAAATTTGAGGAATATACACATCACACCAAAATCCATCTTATGTATATATGTATAAAATTGATCACTTACCCTTGTAAATTCTTAAAATCCACCTCTGGTATATACAAAGAAGCACTCCCGTGTACATATTTTAACCTATTTTTCAGCCAAAATCTTTTTGTTTTCAAAAATTCCCAAAAACATTTGCAAAATTAAAATCCAAAAACATTTGAAAAATCTTTTTGAAAAATACAAAAAAAATTGCATCTGCACTTGCATGCATCATCTTTTCAAAAATCCATAAAAAGTTCAAAAATTCTTGAAAATTGCATCACAAAAATATTTTCTGCATTGCATTGCATAGCATTCGCATGTTTCGGATTGAGTTTGATAGTTGAACAAGTCTAAATAAAATCCGGAGATTGGAGCTTGATTGGACCTTATAATTTACCTAATAACAGGAACCTTATAGGAACTGGGTTTGAGGTACTTCAGGTCTAGTTGACTTAATTCTTTGAGGATCACGGGACTTGGTTCAATGGATTCTTGACTGCCTAAGTAGAGTATTTCGGAGCACACGCACGACTCTTGTTGATAATGACCTAACTTGGACACCTGCACCTTTCACATGGCTCAACTCAGTTGGAGTGGAGAGGGGATTGGATTTGCCGGTATGAGACGCACACAAGTGGAAACATTTGTCCTCCTCTAGGGAGGGAAGTGCATCCCAACCCGTCCAGTGATTAGGAAGTCTAAAGACAGGAGGCTGTGGGTTGCGATAAAGCTTCAAAAGAGGGATAGTCTACTGGCTCAAGAGGAAAAACTCCTTATGTAAATGCTGCTGTGAATAGTATTCAAAAAAAAATGTGTGTTCAGGCATGTACAAAAATAAAAAGCCTGCAAGTATGTACAAAGTCAATAAGCAATCTTGAGTTCCAAAGTCCAATATGTGAGCCTGCAGCAGGATGACTTGACTACACTGGTCTTGCATCCAAGGATAGGTAGCTACACTGGCTACCGTCCATTCTTCTCTTCACCCCCTCCTCTTGAGCTGGTTGCCACTTGAACTTAGAAGGGAATACCCCGCTCCTCGAGGATGGAGTTGCTGGATTGGGGAATCACTGGGTTGTCGTACTGGAGAAGTCAGTTTCTTTGTCATTCTAGTTGGGGAGAGCCACCATCACTTACACTGTACAAGTCAGATTCATAGTCGTAAGAGTTTGCGTATGAGTTGAAGTATTTCTGACCTGGCTATTGAGGAGACTTGAGCAGAGTTTTGGGATTCTCAGGGACTGTTGGACTTCAAATTCGGTTCTCATTAAGGTTCCGCCCGCACTAAAATTCCAAAGGTCCTACTTAAGCTCCAAACTTTGATTTTGTGAAGACAAGTTTGATAATTGCACTTAATCCACCTTCTTCTTTTTCTTTTCTTTGTTTTTCTTTTTGCACTTATTGCATAAGTGTTTGCTAGGGACTAGCAAAGGTAAAGTATAGGGGGATGATGAATCCACATTTCATCATCTTTATTCTATCATTTTGGCACCAAAAACCCTAGCAAATGCCTGTAAATAGCATTAAAATCATCATCTTAGCATTCATGCATGCGCATCTAAACAGTGTGTAAATTACTGTAATTAAGGCCAAAATTATAGAATAAATAAAGAAAAGAAAAAGAATAAAATATTGTAAATATTTTATGACTCAAAACCCCGAGACCTAGGCATCTTGATGAATAGGTCGACAAGGAATAAAGTAGGGGGAGATAAGGTCAAAAACACAGAGAAAATACCTATATTTTTATTCATTCTTTATTCATTTTGGGACCTATTTTTGGTTCCACCTTTTATACATCAAATAAAAAACTTTGTACATGAAAGTTGTAGATAATTTCATAAAGAAAAATACAGAATTGATTTCACAGAAAAAGAATGTACAGACAAAAAGATATGCTCTGAATAAGAATCCAAAATCCCAACTTTCCAGACCCGTATCTCACAAACGACAACTCCAAATGTAGCAAACTCACCTTTAATTGTATATAGAATAAAATAATCTATCCAATGGCGGTGGTTTCGTATTTGGCGGAGCCACGGTTTGAAAGTTGGCTTTTGGACCCACATTGTATACTTGTACATATTAAAATATTCAATTTATTATTTATTCATTATTTTTATATTTTTATATTTTTATAATATTGTAAATAATACTTATAATAATTATGTACATTAAAATAAGAATAAAAGCCTAAATAAAATACAAAATAAAAATACTGGTATAATAGAGTACATAGATACATTACATATACTTATACCTATATAAAATACCTTTATATTTTATTAAATATACAAAACATATCAGAAAAATAAAATAAAAATATATTTATGTATATAAAAGTATGTTATAATTTTATAAAATACTAAATAATAATAATAATATTAAAAATACCTAAAATAAAAATAAAATACTAAAACACATAGGTATTATACCTATATAGGGTTAAAAAGGTAACTTGTAAAAATATAAGTCACAAAAATAAATAAAAATCAGAATAAAATACTACATAAAATTCTAAACATTTTTTATTTTATAACTTTTATTTAATTCGGCCATTTAGTATTTTAAATAGAATTTATGAAATAGTTTTCCAGGGTCTTTCCTGGTTGGTCCACGTGGACCAACCAGGAGGCCAGGACTGTTGACCTAGGTCAACAGTCTGACCTACCCCCCTGTGGCTCCTGACAACCTCGGTTTTGACCCAATTTCATGAATTTTTCGAGGCCAAGACTTTCATCTTTTTGTGTTGCAACCTTCTGCAACATTATTCCTCGATCCTCCCTCTAGCTCGCCCATGCTTAATCTTGGTCGTCGGACCCAAGATTCGCAAGATAGGCCTTGATCTTTGGACCCCTGCCACCACGAGTCAAACCACATATAACCGACCCCCTTCTTTCCTTTTGAATTTGAGTCCCCTTGGTCCACCCTTCAGCGCCACCATCGTGCTCCTGAGCTCCGTGGAGGTGACAACTCCACCGCCAGCCCTTCAGCCAAGGCGCGCGAAGTCGAGGGAAGCTCCACCACCTCCGCCAACAGCCGGCGTCGAGGTACCCTTTTTCCTCTAGCTCCGGCCATCGAGGAGCTCCCCCCGCTTATTTATCTCTTGCATTCATCTCCTGCTAGCTTTAGGATCTATATCCCCCAAGAAAATCGAAGTTCTATCATTTGAGTCGTTCGATCACCCATTTTGGCCGGAGCGCATCTCCGGCCATTCGCCGCCACCTCGTAGCACACATCCCCACACCTCCGCGAGGCCCAGGCAATTTGCCCTGGGCCTTTTCACCACTTTTTGCAGGTCAAAGACCCTTGAACGCACCTGGAGGGCCATTTTGATCCCTCGCCGGAGATATCTGGAGCGCAAAGCTCCGCCGCCTTCGCGCCAGCACCTCGACGCTCCTCCGGCGAATCCGAGCCGTCCAGTCCATAGAAGGACCTTCCAGGAGCCTGCAGCTCCATTTTGGAGCCCATCCGCCTGAGGAGCGAGATCGGAGTCGGGGAAGTTCGCCTTCGCCGGCCTTCTTCCCTGTTCTTCCTCCTCGCTTCTCCACCGTCCGATTGAGCCGCAGCTCCAGACAGATCGTGGACCGTCCGATCGTGAAGACCCAGCCACCGTCGATCTCAGCCGAGATCTGATCCCAGACGTCCATGACCGAAGCGACATCGGCCGTCCATCAAGCGCCACGTGTATAAGTGGCTTGCCATCAGCCGTCGGATCACGCGCATAGGGTATTTTGCATATGACCCCTTGCGCTTTTTGTATTTATTTATTAGTCTTTAAACTTTTGTCTGTAGTGTAAAAATGTTGTAATATTTGCAGAGAGACCCTTGAATTTTGCTTATTTGCACTTAGGTCCTTCGCCACGTCACCTCACGTGACCTGTACACGTGAGGGGGTGGGCATTTTGCAGAGGGACCCTCGGTAGTTTGCCTATTCAGTTTTAGTACCAAAACTGTGGCGTTAAGTGTAAACTTTTTGGAGGTTTTGCAAGTAGGCCCCCAGGGTTTTGATATATTGCATTTTAGTCCTCGCCAGGCGCGTGCAAGTCACGCGCCTTGGTGGGAAAATTTCTAAGAGGCCCAGGCGGCTTTTATAATTGCTTTTTGGTATTAAAAATTGAATATTCAGTGTAAAGTTTTGTGGAAAATTGCATGTATGCCCCTGGATGTTTTAGATATTGCAAATATACCCCTGCCAGGACTGTTTAATGTTTGGATGCTTGTTGTATTTATTTGAATGATCATTTCAAGTCCAAAAATTCCACAAAATTAGGGTTAGGCTCCTGTTATCTTGAACTTTCACGCCACCATTTTAGTTTTTGATTTTACTTTATTTTCATATTTATTAAAAATCAAAAACTTGCTATTTGTGCACTGTCTAGCTTAGAAAATACCAAAAAAATATTAAAACACCTCCAAAAATTCCAAAAAAATCACCTAGTGTCTATTTTATCGTATTTTAGTGTCAGTCCAAAAATCATTAAAAATCTCAAAAGAAAAAACATTAAAAATTTAAAAACACTCAAAAACTTCAAAAAAATATATAAAATAGTAGAAAACTCTAAAAATTAAAAACTCAGTTCCTGTTTCTTCCTAATTTTGTTCTTTTTATTTGAAAAATAGTGTGAAAATTTGTTGTTGCTGTTTGCTATTTTTAATTCTCATTTTTATCACAGCCAGCTTTCTTTCCACTGTTTTCCTTTATTTCAGTAATTAAAAATATCAAAAACACCTTGAAAAATCTCCAAAAATCACAAAAAACAGTAGAAAATCACAAAAATATCAAAAATATTTTATTCCTGAATTTTTGGTTATTTTTGCACCATTTTATAAATATTTTAGCTTGCCTTTCATAATATTGTCTTTATTCTCCAATATTGAAAAAGAAATTAAAAAAATATAAAATATAAAATATAAAAATCAGAAAATTAAAAATCAAATACAAAATTAAAAATTAAAATAAAATAAAAAAAATTAAAAATAAAAAACCCACAAAAATTTCCTTTCTTTGCTTGCTTAGTGTAGACACTCACACATCACACACACACTTGAGCATTTTTGCTTGAACTACCCTGCTTGTTCCCTGTGTTCGAACTCTCTACATACTTGCACCTATACATCTTTTATGTAGAGTTAAAAATAAATTTTAACTCCGCATTAGTTCTAATTCATTGATCTTAGTGTGGGTTAATTGTTGATTAAACACGGATTTTGATTGGTCGACACTTCGACTGAGTTCACGCTTTGTGTTGAACTTAAGACCGTCGAAATCCGCGTTTATCAGACGGTCAACTTCTCATTCATTTATTCATCTCTTATTCCTTTATTCTTTAGGCTTGTCTACACTTAGTACGAGTTATGTCTTCTCTTTTCTCTCTGATCTATGAGGACATAGCTCAAGCTAAGTATAGGGGGGTCGTATATACTGCGTATATACTTTAGCCATAACTCGTACTTTCGTATTTTTTCTTAATAATATGGCTAACAATTCTTTAAAATTCATTAAAAATCCTTAATAAAAAGATGTGGTTATTCCTCAAATTCTTTTTGTATTTACTGATTAATAAATCAGGTGAAAATGTTTTTTGCAAAATGTTTGAAAAGTAGTTTGAAAATCTTTGTGAACATCTATTGAAAACTATTTTGAAAATATTTTGTTTCATGTTTTCAACCTGTGTAAAAATGTGTGGTTTGTAAAATTTCTTTTCTTTGTGTGAAATAAAATGTTTGAAAAATGATTTGCAAATGGTTTGAAAAATGGTTGCAAAAATGATTTGAAAAACCTATATATACTGTTTTGAAAGCCTTTGCAAAATGTTTTCAAATGTGTGTAAAAAGTTTGTAAAAATTATTTTGGACTATAGTTTTCAAAAATTGTGTGTAAATTGTTTTCAAATAAGTTTGAGGAATATACATACATCACACCAAAATCCACTACCTATATATATGTATAAAACTGACCACTTACCCTGTAAATGCTTAAAATCCACCTCTTGTAAATATAAGAAGCACTCCCGTGTACATATTTTAACCTATTTTTCAGCCAAAATCTTTTTGTTTTCAAAAAGCCCAAAAACATTTGCAAAATTAAAAATCCAAAAACATTTGAAAAATCTATCTAAAAAAGAAAAAAAATGCATATGCATCATCATCATCTTTTCAAAAATCCATAAAAAGTTCAAAATCTTGAAAATTGCATCAAAAAAATATTTTCTGCATTGCATTGCATGGCATTCGCATTTTTCGGATTGAGTTTGATAGTTGAACAAGTCTAAATAAAATCCGGAGATTGGAGCTTGATTGGACCTTATAATCTACCTAATAACAGGAACCTTATAGGAACTGGGTTTGAGGTACTTCAGGTCTAGTTGACTTAATTCTTTGAGGATCACGAGACTTGGTTCAATGGATTCTTGACTGCCTAAGTAGAGTATTTCGGAGCACACACACGACTCTTGTTGATAATGACCTAACTTGGACACCTGCACCTTTCACATGGCTCAACTCAGTTAGAGTGGTGAGGGGATTGGATTTGCCGGTATGAGACGCATACAAGTGGAAACACTTGTCCTCCTCTAGGGAGGGAAGTGCACCCCAACCCGTCCAGTGATTAGGAAATCTAAAGACAGGAGGCTGTGGGTTGCGATAAAGCTTCAAAAGAGGGATAGCCTACTGGCTCAAGAGGAAAAACTCCTTATGTAAATGCTGCTGTGAATAGTATTTCAAAAAAAAAAAGTTCAGGCATGTACAAAAATAAAGAGCCTGCAAAGTGTGTAAAGTCAATAAGCAAGCTTGAGTTCCAAAGTCATATCATGTGAGCCTGCAGCAGGATGACTTGACTATACTGGTCTTGCATCCAAGGATAGGTAGCTACACTGGCTACCGTCCATTCTTCTCTTCACCCCCTCCTCTTGAGCTGGTTGCCACTTGAACTTAGAAGGGAATACCCCGATCCTCGAGGATGGAGTCATTGGATTGGGGAATCATTGGGTTGTCGTACTGGAGAAGTCAGTTGCTTTGCCATTCTAGTTGGGGAGAGCCACCATCACTTCCACTGTACGAGTCAGATTCATAGTCGTAAGGGTTTGCGTATGAATTGAGATATTTCTGACCTGGCTATTGAGGAGACTTGGACAGAGTTTTGGGATTCTCAGGGACTGTTGGATTTCAAATTCGGTTCTCATTAAGGTTCCGCCCGCAATGAAATTCCAAAGGTCCGACTTAAGCTCCAAACTTTGATTTTGCGAAGACAAGTTTGATAATTAAATTTAGTCCATCTTTCTTCCTTTTCTTTTCTTTATTTTTCTTTTTCTGCACTTATTGCATAAGTGTTTGCTAGGGACTAGCAAAGGCAAGTATAGGGGGATGATGAATCCACGTTTCATCATCTTTATTCTATCATTTTGGCCTTAAAAACCCTAGTAAATGCGTGTAAATAGCATTAATTCATGCATTTTAGCATTCATGCATAGGTGTGTAAAGACTGTATAAATTGCGGTTTTTAAAGCCAAAATTATAGAATAAAGAAAAGAAAAGAAAAAGAATAAAATATTGTAAATATTTTATGACCCGAAACCCCGAGACCTAGGCATCTTGATGAATAGGTCGACAAGGAATAAAGTAGGGGGAGATAAGGGCCAAAATACAGATAAAATACCTATACATTATATTCATTCTTTATTCATTTTAGGACCTATTTTTGGTCCCACTTTTTATACATCAAATAAAGAAACTTTGTACATGAAAGTTGTAGATAATTTTATAAAGAAAAATACAAAACTGATTTCACTCAAAAATACTACACAGATAAAAAGTTATGGTCTGAATAAAATTCGAAAATCCCAACTTCCCAGACCCGTATCTCGCAAATAAAAACTCCAAATGCAGCGTACTCACCTTTAATTGTATATAGAAGAAAATAAGCTATTTAATGGCGGTGGTTTTGCATTTGGCGGAGTTGCGGTTTGAAAGTTGACTTTTGGACCCTCATTGTATACTTGTACATATTAAAATATTCAATTTATTATTTATTTATTATTTTTATAATTTTATATTTTTATAATGTTGTAAATAATACTTATAATAATTATGTGCATTAAAATCAGAATAAAAACATAAATAAAATACAAATAAAAATACTTGTATATATTATAATACATAGGTATAATACATGTAGCTATACCTATACAAATAACACTTTCATTTTATTAAGTGTATAAAATATATCAGAAAATTAAAATAAAAATATATTTGTGTATATAAAAGTATTTTATAATTTTAGAAAATAAAAACCAAAATAAAATAAATTAAAAATACCTAAATACATAGATATAGATACCTATAAGGGTATAAATGCAAACTTGTAAAAATATGTCTCATAAAAATAAATAAAAATCACCATAAAACAATTTATTAAATAACAAATATTTTTTATTTTATAATCATAAATTAATAAAATCATTTACTATTTTTTAATTAATTTCTAAATCTTTTTCCAGAGGGTTTTTCTGGTTGGTCCACGTGGACCAACCAGAGGGCTCGGATAGTTGACTCTGGTCAACTGTCTGACCTTCTCTCTTCTGTTGTCAGACTGACTTTTCTCTCGTTTTTGACGATTTTTGGGGAGCGCTCCTTTCACCGAATGAGGTTGAGGTCTTCACGAGATATACTCCCCTAACATCCAGCTACCACGCCCACCTATCACATTGGGGAATGGATGCAAGATTCGCAAGATACGCCTCGTTGAAAGTTGCGCCTCGACCATCTTTCAAAACAGCCCCCTTTCCTCCATTTGCCCCTTGAACCCTTTTTGACCAAGTTCTCCTCCACCTATCAAGTGCCGTGGATTGAGGAGGGTGACAGCCTCCTCTCCACGCCTTTTTGCAGCGGATTTGAGCGAAGTTAGGGGCGGTTCCATTCATCTCCGGCGGCCACGCCGCCGTGAGGTTCCATATCTCGGGTAACCCACCCTTGAGGTCCCATTTTTCTTCTACTTTCTTGCTTGTTAGCTAGCTGTTAATGGTAGTTGTTAGTACATGCTTTTAGTTTGTCGATTAAACAAGTATTTCATATAGTTTTCAAAGATCGAACACTTGCCGGACTCTTGAGCTCCGGCGACCACCACTTCACCACTCCGCACTTTCACCTTGCGCCCCATCGAACTCAGGATCTGCATATTTTTTTTGCTGCTGCGTTTTCTTGTTAATTACAGGTCCCAGGAGAGGCATTCACGCCTCATCGTTTTGCCGGGAACACCCCAGGTCTGCCGGTGCAACCTCGCACGGCCGCAGTCCACGCCGTGGCCTTTGGCCCCCATCTGGGCAGCCTGGGCGTTGGGGAGGGCATCTGGAGGAGATCACGAACTGTCGGCCGTGATTTTGGTGCTTGGAGCAACCCCCCGCGCGTGACCGAAACTCGGCAAGACCGAGTTCTTCCTGGGTTCTTCCAATCACATCCCTGGCCGTCGGATCAAGCACATTCCCCAGGTGGTACAGCTGCAATCAGATCTTGCGTGCCCTCCAGCCGTCCGATCAAGCAAGCCAATCTAATCAAGGCCGCAGGTTCGAACGGGTATCGCGCGTTGTGCGTCTGACGCGTGGCATTAGTGATTGAAGGACAACCGTTTGATCCTGCTGAGGCTTGGGTATTTTGCTACATACACCCCAAGCATTTTTTGTATTTAATTATTAACAGTTAAACATTCCTCGGCCTTTAATAGTTTTTTGTAACATTTGCGAACTCGCCCCTGAACGTTTTGTATATTGCGGTTTTGTCCCTGCCAGGCACGTGCTCGACGCATGTGACCTGGCATTTTTGCAGGAGAAGCCCCTCGAGTTTTGGGGTGATGCTATTTGGTCTTGAAAGTATTTAATCCTGTTGTATTTTCGTTGACAAATTTCATTCGTGCTCCTGGATTTCTTGCATATTACATAAATGCCCCTGGCCGTGTGTGTTTTCTTGCTGTCATCTCTAATTTTTTGCATGCATCTTTAAATCACTAAAAAATCCACAAAAATTGACTTAGGTCTCTGTTGCATAGTAGTTCATCACCATATTTTTATTTTTCGTAATTATTGCATTTTATTATTTATTAAAAATCAAAAATAGCCATTTTCAGCACTGTTTGCATTAGAAAATCACTAAAAAATATAAAAACTCTTCAGAAAAATCTCAAAAAAATATATTTTGTTCCTTTTAGTGTGTTTTAATTTCAGACCAAAAATCATTAAAAAACATAAATCCAAACTCCTAAAAATTGCAAAACTCTAAAAACCTTCATAAAAATTCATAAAATTCATAAAAAACCCAAAAATAGTGTTTTCTTTTCCTGAATTTTCTTTGTTTTATTATCTTTAAGAGAAAATTAATTTGGAGAATTTTTGTTACTGTTTGCTATTTTATTTCTCCATTTTAGTTTCAGCCTTGTATTTTATTCACTGTTTTCTTTATTTTGACAATTAAAAATACCAAAAACATTCTAAAAATTACCCAAAAATCACAAAAACAGTAAAAAAGTATAAAAAGACCAAAAAGACTTTATTTGCTTATTTTTGGATATTTTTATCTATTTTTATAAATACCTCTTTGTCCCTTTTATTACATTGCTTTTATATTCCAATATTGAAAAGGAAAATATAAAAAAATATAAAATATAAAAAGAAAATAAAAATCAGTGAATTAAAAATCAAAATACAAAAATATATAATTAAAAATTAAACAAAAAAATTATAAAATTAAAAACCCACAAAAATAGCATAGATAGACACTTTGATCACTTTCACACACATTTTGAGCATTTTTTGCCCCGTTCTACCTGTCTGCTCCCTGTGTTCGAACTCTACACATACTTGCACTATACACATCTTGTTGTAGAGTTATAATAAATTTTAACTCCGCACATTTACTTTCATTGCTTGATTTAATTGTTGTGGGTTAATTGTTGTTTGAATTAGGATTTCTCGCGGGTCGCCTCAGCGACATTGTGATCCCGCCTTGTGTGGATTACTTTAGACCTGTGAAAAATTTTGTTCAACAGTATTTCCTACTTTTTCCCTTGAAATTCGCCTTGGAGGGTCCTAGCCTTTTCTTCACGTGCACGACATCTGCTTCTTCTTATTCTTCCTCGACCTCAAAGATCTCAGCTTTCGATCTTTGCTTAAAGATGTCCTGCTCAATTGCCGGCTGTGCAGGTATTGTCACAGACTTAATGTTGCCATTCATCCTCAGAGATGTGGCAACCATGTCGAATGACGGTGGAAGACTTCCTAGTATGGCTGCGATATGCATCCTTTCCGAAATCACGCAATCAGCAGCACAAGATCCTTGTCCATCACGATCATCTTGTTCATGTGCTCGAGGATGCTTTTAGATTTCTTCATTCTATACGAGTTGTACTTGTGTAGAAGAAGCTGGACACTCACTTTTGACTTAGAGTGATATTTATCCTTAACCGCAGTCCAGAGCTTGTAAGTTGATTCGCATGTCTCAAAGATTCGAATTAGGTTCAAATCCATGTGGGTAAGTATAAAGCTCCTAGCCCTTTTATTTGTTTTCTCCCATTGTTCGCGGGACCTAATTTCCTCCATATTTGGATTTTGAGATAAGGTTGGGCCGAGTTTGTTTATGATGGAGTGTATGCTATCGCGTAACATGCCATAATAGATTTTTCTACTCGAAAACTCATAATCAGTACAATTAAGGTATTCAATTTTTCCCACCTCAGTAGCAATAGATTTGCTTGTCATTTTGGTTTTGGATCTAATAAAATAAATGTATGAGATGGTGTAATTTATAAGGGTAAAGATAAAAGTTTTTTGAGCGATATCTATAGACGCATGAGTAAGATGAAATTATGTTTTTGATAACTACGTTAATAAAAGGTCACTTTAAACTACAAGGAATCACAATCAATTATAAAAAAAACAGTCAATCAATAATATTGATGATCAGCAACTTGAATGTGAAAGAAAACTTCTAATTTAATCAAGGAACATCTACAAATAGATGTTAAGAAATATTAACAAAAATCAATTAGATTAGATTACTTAAACTCTTTTTTAAAAAAATGACATCCAATATATTATAGTCAATATAATTTTAAAAAATGACATAAGGTTCCAATCACACATATAAAGGAAAGGATTCATCTAAAAATTGGAGGGCAAACTACGACCAAGACATTACTTTTATATTTATTCGTGCAAAGATATTATTTATGCAAAGAATCACTACAAAAAAAGCGCTTTTGATAAGCACAAATGTCCTCCCCAGGTGCTTTCAAAGTACTCTCCAAGTGCTCTCCAAGTTACTTGGCGAGCACATGTGCTCACCAAACTTGTGCTCGTTAAAACCCTACTCGCTAGCTTATATTGACGAGGATATGTGCTCGCCATTAAAAGTGGACAAGCACATGTATTATCCAAGACCTAGTCAAGTGCTCTCTAGGTCTTGCATTAGCTAGCACTTTGCCAGGACTTGGCTAGTTGTGCTCGCTAACTTTAGAGAACATGAAAAAAAATAGATTCTTCGGGGTTTTGAAGCCCCGTTGAACCTGTATCAACTATTATAAAGTCATTGTTACTCCTACACTATGTAAACATATTTTATGCCAAAGTTGAAAAGTCCATACTTCAATTTGATTGCTATCTTCTCTTCTAGTGTTATCCTCATTTCACATACATATTCTTTCTCTCTCATGCATAACACATACATACACGCTTTTATAGCGCACTACCATACACCGTAACATACACTTACAAACAATAACACACATATGTATACTAACACAAACATCATACTAACGCGCAAACACTTCGTATCTAGAACCAAGACACGATACTTACACACTCTAACTCTCTAACAAACATACACACAGTATATTTCTTGCATTTACATGCTAATATACACATACATACTAACATACATTAGTATTCACATAAGCACACTCAAACATAAAATACAAACGAACTTAAGACAAACATGCACACCATCTTTTTCACGGTGTAACACATACTAAGTATAGCACAAACTAACACAATGTAACACACACACACTAACATAAACACACTAGCATATACATATGAGCAGTCTAACACGCACATAAATATACATGAACCTAATACAATGCACATGCACATGAACATGTAAGTACTCAAAAAATATTCTTGTAAAAACATGAAAATAAATACATGAAAAAAGAACATGAATCATAATACAAAAGCGAAAATCATCATATGTACTAACCTCATTCATTTAGTGAATTGCATCCTCCTTATCATCTTCCTTTTTTATATAGATCAGACCTTGCACCTAGTCGACTAACAATAAAATTAAATTATTAGTTTGAAACTTGAATATACATTATCAAAGGAAAATGATAAAATTTAGTCAAGCATACTTAATGACGTAGGGTTTGTTTGGCCTTCTACATCATCACAATCATGTTCATGCTCTTTCAAAAAAATGATCATATTCGTATTCACGGTCATATTCAAATGTAAGGACATGAAATCATGTAATTATGAAAAATTGGAAGTTAATACGCTTTTCAACAGTAAAAAGAATAACACCTCTAGACATGAATGCTCAATAAATCATTTTGCAAAATCATGAATGTAAATACATGAAGACACTTCATGAAGACAAAGTGTGAATGATGATACAATAGATAAACTCATCACATGCATTAAACTTGTCTGCTTGGTGATACATTTTCAATAAATCATCTTGCAAAAACATAAAAGTAATTGCACGAAAACAAAGTCTGAATTATGATACAATAGCAAAAATTATCACATGCACTAATTTCATCTATTTAGTGAAGTGCATTTTCAACAAATCATCTTGCAAAATCAAGAAAGTAAATACATTAAGATAAAGTACTAATGATGATACAATAGTAAAAATCATCACATGCACTAACCTCGTCTACTCATATAAGTGCATCCTCCTTATCTTCTTGCCATCATATTTTATATAGATCAGACCTTGTACTTAATCAATTAGAATAAAATAAAATTAATAGTTTGAAACTTGAATATGCATGCATCAAAATAAGATGATAAAATTAAACTTAAAAATACCTAATTATATAGGGGTTTACCTTATGCATCATCTCGATCATATACATATGTTTGCTAGGGATTCGAACCCTTCCAAGACAACCTCCACAATTGCAATTTATATTGATGTAACCATTATAGTAGATAGAATAGAGGGATGAATAGATATATATTTTTATACCTAGTACTTCTAAGACTTTTTTTTATTAAAGGCATAGTAAAGAGATGATAAAATTATAAATAAAAATACATCACTTACAACTTCATTTCTTGCTTTCTCTTATATAGAAATAATATTATTATTGATAATATACTATGCCATCTCTTCTTCCACCTCATCCTCATCTTATTTGCTTTGTAGTGTATTCTTTGGATGTTGATTCCTTTTACATATTCACATGTTTTAAAATACAAAGATAAGAGAAAATAATGCATATTCATAGAGTTTGAAATTTTGAAAGGCATGTACATGACTCTATACTTACAAATAAAAATGTATACATGATCATCTTATCGTAAACAATTCTTCATACTAGATCCCATCATATTTTATATGGATCCTAACATGTTTCCTAATAACTTAACTATAAACTTTAATTCAAAGTTTGAAACTTGGTATACATGGATAAAAGTAGGAGGGTAATATTTAAATGAGCATACCTAATGATAGAGGAGTTGATGTTTGGAAAATGAGTCTACATTATGTATGTAAGTCTGCATTCAACTATAAATGACTAATCTCAGCAGAAATCTTAACAAACTCCCTAAGATATTGATGAGCGCGAAATCCACCTCTTTAATAATGAGGAATTGTAGTATAGGAAGCGGATTTCGGTCGTCAAAATACCACAATCTTTGAATGTTGTGGAATAATTTACTTGGCAAGTTTACCAAGGTCGAACACAGGGAACAAAGATTTTTAGTTGCATGGTTTTAAATCAAATTAAATAATTAATAAATGCTCGATTAATTCCTGTGTGGGGAAAATATAATACAAATGCGAAGAAAATGCAATGCAAGAATAATAAACAGAATTTATGCCCAGGATCTGTGATTTGGATCGTATCTAATTCTCTAATAATATGATCAATAATTTCCTCAAAATTAATCACAGATCAACATGTAATTGAGTCAATGCTTCAGATCAATAATTTTAAGCTCAGAATAGTTGAAGCGAGAGATCAGACCTCCAAATATTTTTGAATTAATTCCTCGAATAGTTGGCTATAAACTTAGAGGAATGGATCTAAATTAATCCCCTATGAAATCTTAAATGTGATATTAACAATCAATGACAATCAGAGTTCATTATCCGACCTCCTGCAAAATTTATCACTCAATTCTCACGTCCAAGTATGTCAAAATAAGCCTGCAAAAGTCAGTGATGATCCACAAATAATAATTGAAAATAACCACCTCAAATCTGTTCACAAACTATGCTAAATGGTAGAGCATGAAAAGAGCTTCGAAACGACATATTATACGCTAAAATCGGAGTCCAGATGAAGAAGATATGCTAAAATGAAATTTCAGGGACTAAAATGTAATTAAAATAAAGTTTTCCTTCAAAAGAGTCCCTGGAAGGACTTATCTGTAATTTTGGAAAGTCGGAGGGGATCCTCTACAATTTACCCTAGGCGGGGGTATAAATGTAATTTCAGAAACCCTTGAGGACACGGTTGCCATTTTCCCCTGGACGCACGTGCTTTGCACGTGTGCCAGGAGGTTCGGTGGAGGGGCGCGTGGCTCGGATGGCCGAGCCTAAGGTTCGGGAAGCGAGGCTCAGGCTCGAGGCACCCGAGCCTATGGTTCGGAGGCCCGGCTCAGGCTCGGACGCCTGAGCCTAAATGGCGGGCTGATGGAGCTTCGGGGACCCGAGCCTCGAGGCTGGGGCCGAGGCTCGGGGATGACACGTGGCTGAGCAGAGGCCGTTGGATCAAGGGCTCGGCCGCCCGATCCAACGGTGAATGTACGTCATGACGAAGGGCGGAGAGGCCGAGGTGCGACTGCGCGACGGAGGTCAAGGCAGAGGCACGACGGAGTGCGGTGGAGGCGCGGAGGAGCGCGGTGGCGCTCGGCCGACGACGCCTCGGCCGGTCGACACACGACCGGCGGAGGCCCAGGAGGCGGTGGGCGAAGGCGCGCCGAGGCGCGGGGCGGAGACGCAGCTGGGCGAAGGCGGTGGTGGAGCTCGGCCGGCGGCGATGTTTGAGCAAAGTGAGGCTGACCGCGGCTGGCGAAGGCGAGGTAGTTGATGAAGGCGGAGGCGGTGGTGTACCTGTGACGGGCTTCTTCACCTGGAAGTTGAGCAGCGATGTGCGGCTCCAGATCTTGGCCTCGATCAACGTGGTGAAGGATCGCTGAGAGGCTTCGGCAGTTACACGCGAAAGCAGCTGCAACGTGAGGGGATTCTCACGGATCTCGCCTGGGGTTTGAGCACCTCGTCCTTGCTCTACTCAAGGCATCACTGATGTCACCTGGACACGATGAGGGGCTGGAGGTTTCTTCTCGCTCGGCGGATGGGTTGTGCGGCCGGCCGATGGAGCGTCTTTATAGATGGCTAGATAAGTAACGGCTAAGGGGAAAGAGTTATGGCCGATGGAGGAGGAGTGATGGTGGAGGACAACGGCTGGGAAGGCGAGGGCGTTACAGGGGAAGAAGGTGAACGGAGGAAGGGGAGGGGGCAGGTCACGTGCTGAGCACGTGACCTGGGTGTGATCATGATAGAGAGTCGGGATGCCACGTGGCACGCCCAGAGGCTGCCACGTGGCGCTCCAAAAAAATTTCAACTTTGGATAGGGAAAAGAGATAGAAGAAGACCTCGGATCAAAAATTTCCTTCACGAAAGTTGTTCGTCTCGACGAGATCTACAACTTTCATGAAGGACTTGTGAGCAAATGAGGTCATCTGTGCGAAGTGGTCTTTTTGGTGGTTCTCCGTGTGTATAGAAAACCACATTTTTGGAGTTTTGTAATTTTTTTTGGTATTTTTAGAGAGGATAAAAATTCTAGAAAAAATACGATAAAATAGAAGAAATTATTTACACATTAATCTAATTTTTTTGGATTTTTAAAGGATAAGAAATTAGGAAAATAAAATAAAAGTAAGAAACACTCAACTTTTGCACAGACTGACAACCGGCACTTGGACTTGGTCAATTTCTTTGATCTCCATTTTAATCTGGATTTGAATTTTTCATTTCTTATTAAAACTTTCATCAAAGGACACAAATGAAAAAGAAATAAAATTAAAAGAGTTAATTAAGCACATAAAATCTCAGGTCAAAATTAGCAAGAAGTTAAAATGCGCAAAGAGGCCCAAAACCCAACTTTCACATATGAGCTCCGAATTTTATGAAATTGGTCTTGTTTTGAAGGTATTTGAAAATGGAGTACTTTAAAAGTGAGTAGACCAAAATCGAACACTGTATGAGGGAGATATGCTCGTTTTAGTATGTCAGATGTGAAATTTGACTTTGGGATTAATTGACACTTATTGGAGTCAGTATTTTTTTTGTATTTTTTATTTAATAAGGTTAGTAATATCTACACAATGGAGGTAGTTTTGGGTCAATTGGAGTTAGGATGAATTAACTAAAAATGTGAGAAGTTAGCGGCTTTTTGGGCTAATTTACACAAGGGATTTTTAATGCAATTTATGCATGATGAAATGCAGATATTATTTACACATGTATGAATGCTAATAATACTCTATTAATGATTAATTACAAATAGATGATGGGGGACAGAGCCTAAATGACCAAATTTAGCATGATGAATACGAGATTCATCATACCCCTATACTTAGACCATGCTCGTCCCCGAGCATGAATGAATGACTTAGTTGAGTACATCCCTGACTGTGCATGTGAATTTTCAAGGCTTAATTCAGAGAGGACCCTTAATTTGAGTGATCATAAAATTCCGTGCTCAACCAAGCTTTAATCAAAAGGAACCCAACTTCTTCTAATTTTCAGACTCTCTTTTTGTACATATAGTATAAGGATATGATTCTTAGTGTACTGCATTCATGAGAGTCAAATCGAGACATCACCCAAAGTTCCAATCCAAGAGACTCTCCTCTAGACCTGACCCTCAACCCTAGGGAATAAGTATATTCTTGCTTCAGTCAACCGTCTCATTAGTCTGTCAGACTTGAAAGTGTAGATGGACGGCCAGTTGATGGAGGGCATAGGATTGTGTCTGATTTTCTCTCCCTTTCATTGGAACAAGGTGCCTCTCGAGTGCCTTATTACTCAACACAAATATATTTTATTTTGTTGATCAATGTGTCCGTTAAGAGAATTTGGAGTCGTCTGCACTTGTTTTTCAGGGAGTACACCGTGGTGTGTCTCTTTTGAGTATCTAAGATACCTTCGACACCCAGACTTGTATCGCTTACGATGCAGAGCCCTTTTATGGTGTCAGCCCGACTCCTTGGTCCTAATTAGCGCTTGGTCCAAGTGGACACTTTGAAAATGTTTGGGAGCGCTCGCCATTGGTGGAAGCTCATTTAGAATTTGACTTTGGATGATAGAGCTTTTCTTTGACATTTTTTTTTGTTGGCTAGCTCCACTGCTTTTACCAAAAGTTGGCGCACACTGATCAACAATTTTCATTAAGTTTCATCACACCCTAGCACTTAGGTCAACATCAAAAAGATAGCATATGAACTTGTTCACATACTGGCTAGGTTTTTGCTGACACTCAGGTTTTCTGAAGCCTTCATTAACTTTATCCCATCCTCGAATATCATCAGATCGGGTCTAAACTCAAATCTCTAGTCCTAGTTCCTCAAGTGATATCTCAACTCATCTCATCAATCATGCAGTTGAGAAAGTGATTGTGCTGATCATATTCTTTTTGAATGTTAGAGATGAAGAGTGCAATATAGCGCTCAAATCTTTCAAACTAGGGAAGTGTGTATTATTAAGTTCTAAAAACCCTAATGACTAAGGCAGGCTAACTCAGAATCTCAAGATTTCAGAAATCAAGTGTCCTCAAAAAAATCCTCAAGCCTTGAGTGATAGTGAATGTGCCAGGAATATATCAACCAAGGAATGCATGAAATGCTTGATGAAATGCAAGACCATGAGTGATGATTTTTTTTAATGCAAAAGTTTTTTTTTTGGAAAACAGGTATTATACCACTACTTGTACCCATCCCCGGAGTTAGATAAAAACGATTAAAGTACGAGCTATGGATAAAGTAGATAAGATATATACAAATACACCCCCCTATACTTAGCTGGTGCTATGTCCTCATGGCACAAAGTGAAATGTAGACATAGCTCGTACGATGTATAGAAGGATCAAATATAAAAGAAGAGAAGTGATGTATAAACAATGGATGCGGCCCCCCTATACTTAGGCTCAGGTCAGCCTAAGTATAATCGGATAATTACAAATGGGAAACCGGGTAGATTTGCGGATGTACAAGATCAAGGAGGTTTGCGACAGACCTTCTTGCGGGAGTGTGGAGGGAGATAGTACGGAGATGTGGAGTGTGATGAAGAGGGGGCCGATGAAGAAGACCAGCCATCGTCGGAGTCATCCTCAGGAGAATAGTAGTCGTCTGCAGAGGATCTCCAACTTTTGTCGATCAGAGGTAAGTGCCCTTGGATCAGAGCTGTACCTATTGCACTTATCTGATGAACCACATCATGATCGGACGAGGTCTCATCAGAAATCACCTGATGTCTAAGGTCAAAGGTAACTTTCTTGGTTGGTTTGTTTCCTTGAGAAGTATTGGGAGGAAGTTGGAGAGTCTTCATCTCCCTGTCTTGAGTAACCGATGTGGCATTTGTGAGTTCCTCATCAGATGAATCCCCATAAAAGTCGACCTTCTTGAAGGGTCATGCACTGCTTCGGTCAAGGGAGATTGTTCCTGGTGTTTCTGTGGTTTAAGGCTGGGGGCGCTGATGTCACCTTCGTATGATCATGAATTTTGGTGACATCGGATGTTTCCAGAGTCGGTTCCTTATATGGTTCAAGTATCTCATGAATTACTGCCGACTCAAAGATTGGACCACTCAAATAATCATGGTGATCTTCAAAAATATGGTCCAATTCTTCAGAAGCTCCCAAATCTTGAATTTTCCTAGGAGCAGTGATAGGGGTGGTGAGAATCCAAAGTTTGTTCAACAGTCAGTCTTTTGGGTGACTCTCCTAGTGTTTTTATCAGTGTGTCATGCGGAGACGTCTGATAGTGTGAAATATCCTGATCATAACTGTTGGTTTCAAGTTGGTTTTCCTCAGAGCCGTATGTGTCATTGGGTTTGTGTTCATTGTGGTCCGAGGTTCGGGAACTTGATTTCCTGAGTCTCGTAATCGACGATCGCCTTAGCGGAGGCTAAGAACGGCTTTCCTAAAATAATAGGAGACTCAGACATCCTTCCGGGGTGCTCAATGTCAAGGACAATAAAGTCCACCTTATGTTCTTTACCTCGGAAATTTACGACGACAGAAACAATCCCCCGCGGTCTTTTGATAGATCGATCAGGTAATTGAACGATCACCCTAGTCTTTTTGAGTTGTCCGAATTTAAGTTGATTAAAGACGGACTTCGGGAGGATGTTTAATGTGGAGTCATCGTCCAACCGAACATGAGTGAATATAGAATCCTCGATTTCACATGTGACCCGAGTCAATCGCTTGACTTTGCGGCTTTTGAGTTTATGATTCATCACCAAAGAACTAGCCATAGATATGACATGATATTCAGTCCTGGATCGTTTCTTGCCCGTCTTATTGGGGTTCAGTCGACTCTTCACAAATCTCTTAAGATCGGGCACATATTCTATGGCTTTGATCAATGGAAGTTCTAAGATCAGGCTCTTGCAAAATGCTTCCATTTCAGAATTGTCCAATTTTTTGAATTTTCAAAATTTTCAATTTTTTGGTATTTTCTGTAATATGATCAGTCGGGAGGTCAGTGCTCAATGGTTGTGTCTGATTGTGATGATCCAGTGGTTCTCATGGTGGTGGCCTCACTTCTTCTGAATTATGCATTGACTGAGATCATATATTCTCATAGTTAAAGTATCTGCTCTATGATTAATCCGAGCAATCTCATCCTCAAACATCTCACGACTAGTGATTGAATAATCAGTCTCCATGTGCCTTGATTCTGGCATGTAACCTCGAGTAGAGTGTTGATTGTTCATAAACATTATGGTCTGGTCATGAGTTGTATTTCCTTGACTTTGGTTTTCTTGTTGGTTGTCAAAGGAAAATTGATACTTATCTTGAGTAGGGGATAATTCAAGAGGCTGTGAGATCCTAGTGACCGTAAATCGTGTTCTATTGTCAATATCGATCACTCTATTATTTATCCTCAATTCTGATCTCTCTCTTATGTCCATAAGATTGTCCGAATGTGAGAGAGGGCTAGTCCAAGAAGAAGTGTGGTCATAGGGTGGGATGTATGGGCGGGAAGAGAAAGATGACTAAGGTGAATTTGATTTGAAGCTCGGGTTCTCTTGAGGAGTGTGAGAAGAAGAATGTCGGGACAAGGTCGTGGAGATCGGAAAAGAAGACCACTGTGCTGACATCTTGTCAAGATGGATGGAATGATTAGTGAACCACGATTTACTTGCGATTGCAAAGTCTTTGACGCACACAAATCAAACACAAAACAAACACGTAGATTCACCCACTCAACACTGGTGAAGGCACGTTAGGGTTCGGCCGCTTATCTTTTCAATTTTAATTTAATGACAAAATAGTCTTAAAAATTAAGCGGAGCTGTTAGGTGCCGAACTATTTCACAAAGACTATCCCGAGTTCATACAACTAGTTGCTCCTACCTTCAGCCAGTATAGGTGTAAGTACGGACTGTAAACGGCTACCCGTGTTACTTGAGGACGGAGCCTTCCGCGGTGTCCTCTAAACCACCTACTCTGCTAAGGGAAGTCGGACCGTAAACGGCTACCCGAGACCCTCACTGAAAAGTAGCTAATTATTTAAACTCAGTAGTCTGAATGAATTACTTCGGTTTTGGGCTCTTTCCTAAGTGTGCGTTCTGGTCCTTACAAACAATGAGTGGGTTCCTCTCCACCAAACACAGATTAATTTTATGTCAATTTATTTACAATCACCTTGATTAGCAGTCCCAGTTTTAAGTTAAGGTTATCACTGTGGTTTATGTGAGCACAAAATTCACGCCTAACGAGCAGTCCCAATTCCTTTGAATCCTTAAGTTGTAAAACTTGAGAAGGAGAATCGGAAAAGCCAATGCAAACGTAAATCAATGATGCATGCTTAAGAGAAAGACTTACAGTGACTCCTCGCGTTCTTCATGCGGGATGCAGTACAAGGAATTAAAATTTAAACTAAATGATATGCACAGATGAAAAACACCCTAGACAGATAGTTCTATTAGCGGGAAGAATTGATTGAAATTTTTGGCTAATGTTGAACGATCTACAGTGCGTTTAATTAGTGAAAAGTGTGGCCTAAAAATTACGAGCACAATCAAATAATTCTAATCTAGCCTATGTGCTCCTAAATTCTACGTCAAGCCACAGAGAGTCCAGTCCTGAATATTACAATTTGACAGGGTACAAGGAGAGAGGGACCCTGTGAATAATACAAAAATTTAAACTTATGCTAACTCTCGCTCACAAAATTAAAATACAAATCTTCATAGCAGATCCTTGATTTAATATCTGTAAATTCTGCTCCAGTAGTCTGCAAAGAGAGAGATTGCGGTTAGTATCAGAAGAGAAAAAAATAATGCAAAAGGAAAAAAAGTAAAAGAAGAAAAAAATATGTCACAAAAATTAATTTCACAAAAATTAATTATAAAAAATGATTCAAAACCCTAAAAATTCGCCGTTCCCCGACAACGGCGCCATTTGATGAGCGCGAAATCCACCTCTTTAATAATGAGGAATTGTAGTATAGGAAGCAGATTTCGGTCGTCAAAATACCACAATCTTTGAATGTTGTGGAATAATTTACTTGGCAAGTTTACCAAGGTCGAACACAGGGAACAGAGATTTTTAGTTGCGTGGTTTTTAAATCAAATTAAATAATTAATAAATGCTCGATTAATTCCTGTGTGGGGAAAATATAATACAAATGCGAAGAAAATGCAATGCAAGAATAATAAACAGAATTTATGCCCAGGATCTGTGATTTGGATCGTATCTAATTCTCTAATAATATGATCAATAATTTCCTCAAAATTAATCACAGATCAACATGTAATTGAGTCAATGCTTCAGATCAATAATTTTAAGCTCAGAATAGTTGAAGCGAGAGATCAGACCTCCAAATATTTTTGAATTAATTCCTCGAATAGTTGGCTATAAACTTAGAGGAATGGATCTAAATTAATCCCCTATGAAATCTTAAATGTGATATTAACAATCAATGACAATCAGAGTTCATTATCCGACCTCCTGCAAAAATTTATCACTCAATTCTCAAGTACAAGTATGTCAAAATAAGCCTGCAAAAGTCAGTGATGATCCGCAAATAATAATTAACAATAAACAACCTCAAATCTGTTCACAAATATGCTAAATGGTAGAGCATGAAAAGAGCTTCGAAACGACATATTATACGCTAAAATCGGAGTCCAGATGAAGAAGATATGCTAAAATGAAATTTCAGGGACTAAAATGTAATTAAAATAAAGTTTTCCTTCAAAAGAGTCCCTGGAAGGACTTATCTGTAATTTTGGAAAGTCGGAGGGAATCCTCTGCAATTTACCCTAGGCGTGGGTATAAATGTAATTTCAGAAACCCTTGAGGACACGGTTGCAATTTTCCCCTGGACGCACGTGCTTTGCACGTGCGCCAGGAGGTTCGGTGGAGGGGCGCGTGGCTCGGATGGCCGAGCCTAAGGTTCGGGAAGCGGGGCTCAGGCTCGGGGCACCCGAGCCTATGGTTCGGAGGCCCGGCTCAGGCTTGGACGCCCGAGCCTAAATGGCGGGCTGATGGAGCTTCGGGGACCCGAGCCTCGAGGCTGGGGTCGAGGCTCGGGGATGACACGTGGCTGAGCAGAGGTCGTTGGATCAAGGGTTCGGCCGCCCGATCCAAGGTGAATGTACGTCACGACGAAGGGCGGAGAGGCCGAGGTGCGGCTGCGCGACGGAGGTCAAGGCAGAGGCACGACGGAGTGCGGTGGAGGCGCGGAGGAGCGCGGTGGCGCTCGGCCGACGACGCCTCGGCCGGTCGACACACGACCGGTGGAGGCCGAGGAGGCGGTGGGAGAAGGCGCGCCGAGGCACGGGGCGGAGACGCAGCTGGGCGAAGGCGATGGTGGAGCTCGGCCGGCGGCGATGTTTGAGCAAAGTGAGGCTGACCGCGGCTGGCGAAGGCGAGGTAGTTGATGAAGGCGGAGGCGGTGGTGTACCTGTGACGGGCTTCTTCACCTGGAAGTTGAGCAGTGATGTGCGGCTCCAGATCTTGGCCTCGATCAACGTGGTGAAGGATCGCTGAGAGGCTTCAGCAGTTACATGCGAAAGCAACTGCAACGTGAGGGGATTCTCACGGATCTCGCCTGGGGTTTGAGCACCTCGTCATTGCTCTACTCAAGGCATCACTGCTGTCACCTGGACACGATGAGGGGCTGGAGGTTTCTTCTCGCTCGGCGGATGGGTTGTGTGGCCGGCCGATGGAGCGTCTTTATAGATGGCTAGATAAGTAACGGCTAAGGGGGAAGAGTTATGGCCGATGGAGGAGGAGTGATGGTGGAGGACAACGACTGGAAGGCGAGGGCGTTACAGGGGAAGAAGGTGAACGGAGGAAGAGGAGGGGGCAGGTCACGTGCTGAGCACGTGACCTGGGTGTGATCATGATAGAGAGTCGGGATGCCACGTGGCACGCCCAGGGGCTGCCACGTGGCGCTCCAAAAAAATTTCAACTTTGGATAGGTGATGAATCCACGATTCATCGCCTTTATTCTTTTATTTTAGCATCTTTTCCTTAGTCAAATACCTGTAAATAACCACTAATTCCATAAAATTACCATTTCGCATGCATTTGTTAATTATGCATTTTTAACACTTTTTGTATATAAATAAAAGAATAAAGAAGAAAAGAAAAAGAAAAGGAGTTATTTATGCAATAAATACAGACTGACCCAAACCCCTAGAGAAGGTCAAGACTTGACCTGATCGACCAGGAATAAAGTAGGGGGAGATAAGGTTGTCTGTCAGAAAATCCAAAAATATCTTGTACATATTTTTCATGTATATTTGTATAAAATTTACATTATTTCATTTGTACATAATTTGACCTCAAATCACTTATTTTTGTAAATAAAAGTTGTGAATAAAATTGTGTTGTAAATAATAAAAATATTTGTAAAATAAAAAAATTGTATATATTGTAAATAATTACACCCAGAGAAAGCCGTAATGCGATAATTGAAACATCAATTCCGGCTCCATACGAGCTCAAATCGAACCAAACTCACTTCCATAATACTATAAATTAAATTATCTTTCAAATGGCTGTGGTTTCGTATTTTTTGGAGTTACGGTTAAAAAGTCGATTTTCTGGGGTGTATTGTGCAATTTACCCATATATTTATTGTATATATTTTATATTTTATTTATTTTATATAATGTATATATTATAAATATTGTTTTCAATAAAAATAAAAATTAGAAAAAAATAAATAATAAAAAAATCTTGTATAAAAATTATTTCCTTATTTGGACCTATGTACATTATATCTTATGTATATAATATATGTATGCCACTAACTTCCATTTATAAAATCCACCAAAAAAATTAATTACCTAACATTAATTAATTATTTTAAATTAATTCCGAATTATTTATTTAATTATTTGATTTTAATTGATTGATTTGATTTTATAACATGCCTTATATATATGATTTGATTGCATGCCCTTAATGGCCACCATTAAGGTGGCCAATTAATTTCTAATTAATTTATTTAATTTATTAATTTCGAATTTCGTAATTATTTAATTAATTTATTTATTAATTTAATTAATTATTTTAATTCACACAATCAACACCTTCCATTTTTGTAAATACCTCCATTTCTGATGAATACCCATTCATCACTCTTTATTCTTATATTTTAGCTACAAAAACTTATGCAAATGCATGTAGATATGTGCAAATAGGATTAATTAGCAAAAGCACGCATCTTTGTAAAAATAGATAATTAGCATGTTTTTGTGCAAAAATAAAAGAATAAAGAGTAAAAAGAAAAAGAGGGAAATATTTAGAATAAATATTGAGCAACCTAACCCAAGGGAGGGCTCAGCATGGGCCTGACCGCATAAAAGCCAAGTAGAGGGAGATAGGGGCTCACATATGTATATATTTGTAAATAAATAAAACTATATATTTTCCTCACCCAAAAATATGTTGTAAATATTTGTATATATTTTGTAAAAGCTATTAAAAACAAAATAAAAAATAAAAATCAAAAATCCAAAAATATCTTTTTACCATGTACATATACCACCTTCCTTAGCTATTTCACCTTGTAAATAAATTTATTTATTTCTAAAACTTTTTGTAAATATTCTAGATTATATTTTGTAAATAAAATAAATAAAAAGAAACAAAACAAAAATCAAATAAAAATTACAAAATTAAAAATACAAAAACATCTTGTACATATACCTATGTATAGACCTATAATGTACATACCTTATTCTTATTTCCAAAAATTAATTAAAAATCACCAAAAAATAGAAAAAAATAAAAGAAAAATATTTCATGTTTTAAGTTTTTCTTAATTCGGCCATTTTCTGCCTTAAAATAAATAAACAAAAAAATCAAATACGTGGCAGCTCCTGAATGGTCCACGGGGGATTGTTGACCCCGGTCAACTCCCCCGCTGACTCTTTCCTTTTGGGGAGACCCGCGCCCGACCCGACTTCGCCGATTTCTCCACGCGTCTCCAGCCTGTCGCCTCCGCAAATCCCGTGCCCGGATCCTTCGCCAATCATCCGACATCCTCGCCAGATCCTTCGCCGAAGGATCCACGCCTTCCATAGCCATCTCCACCCAACCCTAATCGGCCCTGTCTCCATATATATCTCGACCTCCGCCGCCTCCGCGCCTTATCTTTGGACCTTCCCCTTCTTCCCAGTGAACTCCAGAGGCACCGTGAGAGTGACAGCAAGCGATCGCCCCTGTTGCAGCGAGGCGAGGAGGTGAAACCACTGATCCGGCGTGTGTCGCCGCCGTTGCTCCGCCACTAGCGTGAGCACCGAGCCTCGGGCCGAGACGACCCTTGAGGCTAAGACCAGGAGCACCCCCTGCTCTTCCCCAGTCTCTCCGACCACCCAGGTAGATCTCTTAGGCCGTAGATTAGCGTAGCTTTCGATTTTTAGCTTACTGGTAGCGTAGCTCCGCCGCCGTCGCCAGCCACCTCCGATCTCCCATCTGCCATTCCGACCCGACCATCATCTTCACCAGACTTCTCCGCATCTTCTTCACCCATTCACCCAACCCAGATCGCACAGGATCTGGGAATCGAGCTCCTCCGCCGACCACCTTCGCCGGAGCTCTCCATTCCGACGCACCATGCACCTTCACCACGCCTAACAGGGTCGAGGCACTTTGCCCTCGACCCGCGAGTTTGCTGGGATACTTTGCAGGTCTATCCAAGCCCATCTGAGGGCTTGGACCACTTGGACCAGCTGCTCCACCTCCGCCGACCTCACCGGACCTCCCAGAGGATCGGTTGGGCCATCGGAGGGCTCCATTAGACGCGGAGGGATCGCAGCTTCCTTCTCCAACCTTCAGCGAGCGTCCACGAGGAGACCAGCGCCGTCACGAGTCCGGCGAAGTTAGCCGGAGCCCTGTTCGTCCATCACTCTCCTCCGCCGTCCGATTGACCCCCGAGCTCCAGATCCAATCACGTACGTCCAGTCGAGGAGCAGCTTCAACCGTCAGATCCATCCGAGGGTCGATCTCCACCGTCGATCCAGCGCAGCTCAGCCTCGTCGTCCGCCCACCGTTCGATCTGCAACGTGGCAGCACCTGGACTGTCGGATCACAGTCGAGGACCGGAGACCTGGGCGCCACCCCCTTCTCAGCCGTCCATCTATCCACGTGGCGCTCATCCATCGGTTCGACTTAATAAAAGGGGTAAATTACCTTAGGCCCCCTTGTAGTTTTTGTGTTACATTTCAGTCCTGTAAATATTTTGAGTATTTTGTTTACGTTGGGTTATTTGCACATTAGACCTCGAGCTTTTCAGTATTTGCATTTATGCCCCTGTTTGTGTGAGACATGTGCATCGACACGTGATATTTTGGGTTATTTGCGACTTAAGCCCTGTAGTTCTGGATGTTATCGGATTGAATAAAAAGTTTTCTTTATTTGCATTTATGCCCCTGTGCGTGATTTAATTCCCCATGTGCGTTTTATTTTGGGTATTTTGCAGATAAGCCCCTGGACTTTTGGTACTTGTTACCAATAAGCCCTCGGAACTTATTTTTCTTACATTTAGGTCCCTGAGTGCCCCAGGCACGCGCCACGCGCGTGATTTCTTGGGTATTTTGCACCAGGACCCCATAACTTTTGGGTATTTGCACTTAGGTCCCTGTGCACTGTGCCCCTTCCTTTAGTTTTGAATAAAATATCAAATCACCTCCAAATTCGATAAAAATTTGACACATGGCTCCTGCCATGGTGTAGAATTTTTATGAATTTTTGAGGACATTTTTGATTTCATTTGCTATTTTTAAAAATTCAAAAACCCCTATTTTTGCTACTGTTTAACTTGAAAAATCACAAAAAAATATAAAATCACCCCCAAAAATTCTAAAAATTTTAGTTACTGTTGTGTGTTGTTTGATTTTCTAGCCAATTTTGGCTATCTTTCATTGCGTAAAAACCCTAAAAACTTAAAAACCCTTAAAAACCCATAAAAATTATAATAAATAATCTAAAAATCCAAAAGCAATAATTCTGGTGCCCAAATTTTCCTTATTTTATTTAGAATATAGGAAAATTACCTCCAGAGCCTTTTGTGATCCTTAGATATTTTATTTAATGGTTTTGGTTCTGGCTGGACAGTACCCTGTCTTTCTCTCACTTTTTGATTTTTAGAAAATAAAATATACCAAAGAAAATTACCAAAAATTCACCAAAAACACTTAAAAACTTAAAAAACATAAAAACCTTTTTTCTTGAATTTTTGCTTTATTTTTGGTGTGTGAAATAAATTGTAGAAGTGTGTTAATATTTACTTTCTTTTATTTTCTTCACATATTAAAAATTCAAAAAAAATATAAAAATCATTAAAAATCACTAAAAATATCTTCTCTGTGTTTTATTTCATTTTGACTACTTCGTAGGCCTTTGGCCAATCCGTGCTCCTTGTGTTCGACCCTGGGTGCTATACCAGGTTAATCTCATAGCGAGACCGCTCTCTTTTGTGCTTGATTAGTTTTACATGTCCTGAGTGGTTGATTTTTCTTGATTGACTTAGTCTGAGTGATTGAGGTCGCAACGACCTATTTTTCTACACCTTTACCTTAGTCATTCGGGCGGTCATCAGAATGGCGCCGTTGCCGGGGAGCACGGCTTTGAAGTCATTTTTCCCTATTGTCTCTCTATATTTTCATTGTTTTCTGACACTCTCTCTCTTTGATTTTTGTGCGAGGTACTGCGTGGACAACTTGGAGTTTATTTTTGAGGACCCGCACGGGAAGAAGAGCAGGGAGAGAGAAGAAGAATTTTATTTTCTAAGAGAGAACAATATTGTTTGTAATAATTTAGAACTTGGACATTTGTGGACACTTGTAACTTAGCGGGTCTGTTTCGCCGAGTAGCGGTGTGCTCGGGGGACCCATTAGGACCTCGCGGTTTTTTGCGGTTTTCTCGCGGCTTTTCTTTTTCTTTCTTACTGTCATTTTCCGGGTTTTTCGCGGTTTTTGCTCGAGCCCCTAGACATAGGATCTTTGTTGGTTGTGACGTAAGATTTCTAAGGCCCAACACTTAATAGAATATCTGTTCCTATAGAACGTAATTGGACCTTACTAAAATTCACTAAAAAAGTTAGTTTAATTGGATTTGAGACAACGTGCCGTTAGGAGTCACATACAGCGCTGGCAGGACCCGTTGTGGCGGGCACCGAGTGACTCCCAAGATCGGACTCCGGACTCGATTCGGTTAACTAACTATTGTTCTTCACGATTAATAGAAGTTGCTTGTCTTAGGACTCGGCTTTTTACCATTGCATCATATAGCTTAGTTTACTTTTCTGTCTTTATTTTATGCGCGGATCACTCTGCATGTAGAGAGCTGGAGGCAGGTACGCTTTTCTGACTTTGCATGCATCATTGATTTCTCGTGCATCGGCTTTTTCGACTTCTTCCCCCGTTTTTGACTTAATAATCAGGAGAATCGGAAAATTCGTTAGGCCGCTTGTATTTATTTTGAAAAAAAAAATTAAAAATAAAAAAATAAAAAAATTGGGACTGGATAACACTATTGACCCTAAAAGACACTCACATTAAAAAATTTTGTCTTGGGGAGAGCAACCCCCTCATTGTATGGTTTGGATGCGCGAGAGAGTGACCCGCACCCTAGGTAGAGCCCTCCGGTGCTATTTCTAGCTGACTACCGACTCTTCCGTGCGGGCCAGTCGGTTGGAGTAGCATCGGGTATCCTAACAGGTCACGTAAGCGCTCTGATATTATGTGTGTTCACCAAATAAAATTGACAAGATAAATTGACCGAGCTTTCACGGTCTTCAGATTGTGTTGCGTTGGTGAACCGGGGGTTTGCTTTGCGATCATATTTTCTCCAGATCCCATCCGCCTAACTCGTCAGATCAAGATGATGGGTAGACGATCTCTTAGGCAGCCTTTGGTTGCACCGCTTTCAGGCGCGTCTACTTCACCATCTAGGTTGGCCCGTGAGAGTCGAGACCAGCTCTCCGGGCCCGAGTACGATTCCACCCTGTTCCCCCTCGATCCCCTTTCTTTTGCTACTGAGAGACATGAGCCCGAGGAAAGACGAATTGATTTGACAGAACCTGAATTGGGCTCATCTGATTTTGCAGACGTCACTATGGCCGGAGCCGGCAGTTCAGATGATCGCCAACCCGAACATTTTGTACTAGACCAGGGAGCGATCAACTCCACCCTGATCGCATCATTAGAGACAGTACAGAAGCAGCTACGCGATCAGGGAGCTTTCATGATTGAGATGAGAAGGGAGCTGGAGCGACTCAGAGAAGTGAGAGATCAGAGCGAGCCTGAGGACATTCCTGATGCTGATGCCGAGGCAGCAGCCGCAGCAGCAGCTGCCGCGGCGGCAGCCGCCGCAGCAGCGGGACCACCGAGACCGATGCGGGAGTTACACAACCCCGGATCTACACTGATGCACCATTGGGTGGTGGTACCTGCCATCGTGGGGGATTTCAAGTTCCCTCCAAACACCCTGCAGATGCTTCCTCATTTTCACGGACTTGCTACTGAGGAGCCCCACCTCCATCTCCAGGAGTTTTTGATGATCTGCAGCACTGTCCACGACCGTCATGTGGACCAGGATACGATTCGGATGATGGCCTTCCCTTTTTCACTGGCAGATAGAGCAGCCGCCTGGCTGAAGCATTTAGGGAAGTTTGTTTACACCTGGGAGCAGCTCCGCACCGAGTACTTGAACAAGTACTATCCACTCGGGCGGACGAATGCAGCGAGGGCCCTGATCAACAACTTCTCCATGCTCCCTAACGAGCAGTTTCACGAGGCATGGGAGAGGTTCAGAGAGCTTCTGGATAGATGCCCACACCACGACATTTCCAAGCCGAACCTAGTTCAGAGCTTCTTTAGTGGGATGACGCCAGAGCTTCAGGGTCTGGTGAATGCTTCTTGCGGCGGGTCCTACTTTGCCAAGGACCACGACCAAGTCTGGGCCATTTACGAGGAGATGGCCGAAAATTACATGGTGATGTCCCAGACTCGGTTGTACACACAGAGATCTCAGCAGCCGCCAGGACCCGTGCAGTACCAGCGGATAGCACGGGTTGATGCAGGTCCATCCAGTTCGTCCACAGTTGCAGCCGCACAGGCAGAGTCGGCCGCTGCGGACATGGGGATTATCAGCGAGAAATTGGACCGCATGGAAATAATAGAGAAGAAGCAGTGCCAGGGCATAACTCAGATGGAGCAGATGGCACAAACTCTGAGCGACATGAAGACCCATCTCTTGTGTCTTCAGGAGGCACAGACGGCTTCTCAGCCCCGTCTTCAGTCGCGAGGCGATTCTGGCAGCAGCCGCAGCTCGTCCCAGCGCTCCAGCTCCTTGCAGCAGCCTAGACAAGTTCACCTTGTACAGGCGGAGCCGTACCAGCAGCAGCAGCCCTCTTACCAATCACCACCATCTCCAGACTTACAGATGGTGGTATATCAGCCGGATCAGCCTCTGGCAGTACTGCCGCCAGACCCCTTCGATGCAGAGCCGTTGATGGATGTCAACGGGATTTGGTATGACCGTCCTCAACCTGGAATCCGACGAGACCATCCCGGATTCAGGTGGGGGAATGGGGGTAACCAGTTCCAACAGCAGCCAGCCGGTCAGGGAGGGCATTACTCCCAGCAGAGAGATCACCAGCAACCCCCAGCATACCAGCCACACCAGCCATCATCCTTCGTACCTCGTCCCTACCAGCAGCAGGGACAGAATTGGAGACGTGAGCAGCAAGCTCACCAGCAGCAGCATCCTTCCTCTTACCCCTCTCAGCCGCAGCAGCACCAGGTCCAGCAGCCTCATTTCCAGAGAGGCAACCCGTCGGGCTCCCATGAGAGCCCCGCCTTGGATGATCTAGCCCGCATCTTCACAGAGCAGCAGGCTACATTTAGACGGGAGATGGACGAGTTCCGCCAAGAGATGCGGGACCTGATGAGAGGGAAGGCCGCCATCCCTGCACAGATCGAGCCTAATCCGAATAGCTTGAAGAGGAAGTCTGAGCAGGTAGTTCACACTGAGCCTACCACTCCTAGTGACTCATTTGATGATATGTCGTCGGATCTATTTGATGCTGATTTTGTTACACTTAGGAGCGGTAGAAGACCAGCAGGCGGCGCCTCATCTGAGCGACAACGCGAGGATCCATCCAGAGCGCCAGATGAGGAAGAGGAGAGCGGTACTGAAGCCGCACATGATGATGACGGTGGTACTGATGCCACCCAAGATGCTGATTCCACCGGCGGTACTGAGGCCGCCGCTTCACCATATCGAGGAGGTGGTACTGACGCCACCAGCAGAGCCGAGCCAGCCCGCGGTACTGAGGCCGCAAGACGTCTAGTTGTAGAGCCAGCTAGAGGTGGTACTGAGGCCACCATTATTCATTTTGATGGAGATGTTGTCTTTCCTCGTATGAATGTATCTCAGGACTCTATTTTGAATAAAGGAAAAGGTTTAGTTTCTTCTGATCCCACTGTGGTGAATGATGTATGTGAGGATCCGGTCATCGAACCGTCTCGGCCTATTCCTAGTCCTTCATCTGAGAAGGACCCTGTGATCCCCTTTCCTAGAGCCCTTGAGTTGGGGAAGGGGAAGAAAAGAGAAAAAGATCCAAAAAAGAGAGAGCAGGAGGAGTTCAGCTAGAGCATGATAGACCGATTTCACATCCAGCTGACCCTCCATGAGGCTTTGCAGCACATCCCTCTTCTTCAGCGATCCTTGAGAGACAGGACCACAGTCAGGAGGAAGAAGAGGAACAACACCGCAGAGATTCATGTGTTGACAAAAGCCACGTGTTACGCGATCCAGAACCATCTGCCTACCAAGAGGCCAGATTTAGGAGCCCCATATGTCAGATGTCAGATTAGTGAGCAGAGGTTCGACCGTACTCTATTAGATAGCGGATCGTCGATCAACCTTCTTCCGGCAGCCCTTCTCAACCACTTAGAGTTGGGCACTCTTAGACAGAGCAGGACATACCTTCAGTTTGCTGATCGATCTGTCAAGAGGCCAAAGGGGTTGTTGCGAGACGTTGTCGTCATGATTCAGGGTTTGCAATTCCCCGTGGACTTCGTAGTGCTGGACATGGAGACCCCTGACTCGTTGACCGATTCCCCCATCATCCTCGGTCGCCCGTTCTTGGCCACAGCCAAGGCGGTGACTGACCATGACAGTGGGAAGGTATTCTTTCGCGTCCAGGGCGAGAGTATACAAATAGAGACGGTTAAGGATCACAGAGCTAGAGATAGATCCCGCTCAGAGGGCAGTACAGATTCAGAACATCTGACAGATACAGAGCCAGACATTCACCAGGACTGTGATTTTGTGATCACAGATGATGAGGCAGCTTGGGCAGATCCTGCAGCACAGACCATCCTCTCATATTCAGACACAGCTGATGCACAGATGAGAGCAGAGGATAGCCTGGAGAGCACAGCCCTGGTTCAGGATACTATTGAGTCAGCAGAGTCGGACCTTGATCACGACACAATTTTCAGTGATGGTGGTACTGAGGCCACCCTACTCTACGGTGGTACTGATGCCACCGCAGTTGATACAGATCCCTCGGATTCAGAATCTGATTGGGCAGATTGTGATGATCAGATACCAGACATGGATCCACTTGAGCCTACAGATGAGGAGGAGGTAGAGGCAGAGCAGATCAGAGACAATGCAGAGGACCCGCCTTCTCCAGATTCAGTTTGTGAGAGTTCTTTATCATTTTCCCAGGCAGATTTGGCAAAATTGTCAGCATACACACATCTTCTTCAGAAGCCAAATTTGCCAGCACCCAGCTGTCCAAAGCTAAAGCCGCTCCCTACTTCGCTGAAGTATCGATTCCTTGCGGGAGAGTCTGAGATGTACCCAGTCATCATCTCTGCCGATCTGACTGGAGAACAAGAATCCCGTCTGATGGGGGTTCTTGAAAAGAACCGCAAGGCAATTGGATGGAGCGTAGCAGATCTCCATGGGATTAGTCCCTCGTTGTGCTCCCACCATATCTATCTCGAGGAAGGGGCAAAGCCGTCGCGTGAGTTCCAGCGGCGACTGAACCCCAACCTAAGAGAGGTTGTCATGAAGGAAATATCAAAATGGTGGAGTGCAGATTTTATTTATCCCATTTCCGACTCCAAGTGGGTTAGCCCCTTGCATGTGGTGCCCAAGAAGACGGGCATCACGACTGTGATCAGTGAGTCGGGAGAGGAGATTGCTACACGAGTACCCACCTCTTGGCGGGTCTGCGTTGACTACAGGAGACTCAACTAGGCCACCAAGAAGGACCATTTCCCCCTGCCTTTTATTGATCAGATCATAGAGAGACTGGCAGGGAAGAGCCATTATTGCTTCCTGGATGGGTACTCGGGCTACAATCAGGTGGCCATCGCTCCTGAGGATCAGGAGAAGACTACCTTTACCTATCCCTTTGGTACGTACGCCTTTCGACGCATGCCATTTGGGTTATGCAACGCCCCTGCGACTTTTCAGAGATGCATGCTGTCGATCTTTTCGGACATGGTGGGGGAGTGTTTGGAGGTCTTCATGGACGATTTCTCGGTTTACGGCGACGGATTCGATTCCTGTCTTGACTGCCTAGACCGAGTGCTCCAGCGATGTATTGCTACCCGTTTGGTTCTGTCTTGGGAGAAGAGTCACTTCATGGTGACTCAAGGGACGGTGCTTGGCCACATCATCTCCAACAGGGGCATGGAGGTTGATCCGGCCAAGGTTGACGTCATTAGAAAACTCGCACCGCCGTCCAATTTGAAGCAGCTACGGTCATTTCTGGGGCACGTTGGTTTTTATAGGAGATTCATTCATGATTTCAGCAAGATTGCCCGACCTTTGACTGACCTCTTGACGAAAGACACCGAGTTCCTTGTCGATGATAAGTGTCTTTCGTCCTTTGAGACTCTCCAACAGTGTGTTATTGAGGCTCCTGTCCTTCAGCCACCCGATTGGTCTCTTCCCTTCGAGATCATGACGGACGCCTCCGATTTTGCCGTGGGGGCAGTGCTGGGACAGAGGAGGGATGGAGTTCCGTTTGCCATACATTATGCTAGCCGCACATTGGATTCCGCCCAGCGGAATTATACGGTCACAGAGAAGGAGATGCTAGCAGTAGTGTTTGCCCTAGATAAGTTCAGATCGTATATCATTGGATCTAGAGTGACTTTATATACTGACCACACCGCCATCCGGTACCTCATGTCAAAGAAGGATGCCAAGGCCAGACTTACTAGATGGATCCTTCTACTTCAGGAGTTCGACATTGAGATCAAGGATAAGCCTGGAGTCAAGAATGTGGTGGCGGATCATCTCTCCCGATTAGAGCAACCTGAGGATTCTGAGCAGATTGATCCCATTAGAGATACCTTCCCAGATGAGGCGATCCTTGCTATCGCCTCACTCCCGTGGTATGCCGATATTGTGAACTTTCTCGTTGCTGGGAAAGTCCCACAAGATTGGCCCAGGCAGAGGCGTGAGACCTTCCTAGCGAAGGCCAAGTCTTACCATTGGGAGGATCCCATCCTTTACCACGAGGGAGGGGACAGCGTCTGGCGTCGGTGTATTCCTCAGGAGGAACATCATAGTGTCCTCACTTACTGCCACAAGCTTGAGGCAGGAGGACATCATTCTGGGAGGAGAACGGCACAGAAAGTGCTCCAATCCGGCTTGTGGTGGCCTACCCTCTTCAAGGACTCTGATGAGTTCGTGAAGAGGTGTACTGACTGTCAGAGGATGGGCACTTGTGGACAGCGTGATATGATGCCGATGCAGCCCATTCACTTCTGTGAGGTTTTTGACGCATGGGGCATCGATTTCATGGGTCCATTCCCTAAGAGTCAGGGATTTGAGTACATTCTGTTGGCCGTAGATTATGTTAGTCGTTGGGTTGAGGCTATCCCCGCCCGATCCGCTGATGCGAGGACAGTTTGCAGATTTTTGAGAAAGCATATCATCACGCGGTTCGGGGTCCCACGAGTTCTTATTTCTGATGGGGGATCTCACTTCATCAACGACCAGGTGAAGGCACTTGCTAGCGAGTTCGGCATAGATCATCGTGTTGCTACACCATACCATCCACAGACGAATGGTCTAGCCGAGGTGTCGAATAGGGAGATCAAGACTCTTCTGCAGAAAGTCGTCCGCCCTGACCGAAAGGATTGGTCACAGCTATTGGACTCGGTCTTGTGGGCATATAGGACGTCTTTCAAGACACCTTTGGGCACATCTCCCTTTCGCCTCGTGTATGGCAAGCCCTGTCACCTACCAGTTGAGCTGAGGCACAAGTCACTTTGGGCAGTTACAGACATACTTATGGATCCAGATGGTATAGGAGACCAGAGGAGGGCAGAGCTAGCTGCCCTGGAGGAGCTTAGAGATGCAGCTTTCTCAAGCAGCCTACATTATAAGGAGAGAGTCAAGGAGTGGCATGATTCTCATATCAGCCACAAGCATTTTGAGATTGGACAGAGAGTATGGCTGTTTGATGCGAGGCTTAGATTATTTCCAGGGAAGCTACAGAGCAAATGGAAAGGACCTTATCTGGTTCGGAAGGTACACGACAACGGTAGCATCGACATATCTGAGTTGTCTTCTGAGAGTACCTTCCGAGTGAACGGCCAGAGGCTCAAGCCATTTCTAGATCATGAGCCGCAGGTCGTGGATCTTGCCCCTATTCATTTTGCGTGAGATGTGGTCTTTGACTCACATCTAATGCATCTCACGCCTGAGCTTTACTGATCCTCCGTTGTATATAGATCCAGATGTCCATATCAGCACATTCTTTAGTCCCACATTCCTTTCTCCATCTTGTGATTATGCTATACTTAGGGTGCACTTTACCCTAAGTATAGGGGGGATGTGAGACATTTTGGGTATTTCTTTTGTGTCTGTCTACCCCTGTTTAGCTGCCTATACTTAGGGATATCTTACCCTAAGTATAGGGGGGGTAGACCCTGTACATTCTCCACTCGGTTTTCCCTTTTGTGTACAGCCTGCTATACTTAGGATTATTTGATCCTAAGTATAGGGGGAAGACCCGAGTCCTTCTTGACTTTTTCTCCTTTTGTATAGCCTTTCTACATAGCACGAGTTATGTCTTCTTCATCGCTCTTGACTCCGAGGACATCGTTCGAGCTAAGTATAGGGGGGTGTGTATATATTTCATATATACTTTAGCCATAACTCGTACTTTGTGTGAGTGTGTTAATAAATAAAAATGGCTAAAAACCACAAAAATTAAAAATTTTTCATGTACATAATCTTCTTTTATTTGCACATACATAGCTAGTGTACAAATTATTTTTGTAAAAAAAATGATTTCAAAAATCTTTTGGGTGTAAAATTTGTAAATATTTTTGTATCAAAACTATGTATATAGTACAAAATTTTTCCAAAATGTTTTGAAATTCAAAAGTTTGCAAAAATCTTGTGTAAATGTGTGTAAATTTCTTTTTGCAAAACTTGCACTTCATGCATCATCACTCATGATTTCAAAACATTTTTCAAAAATTTTGCATGGTTGTAAAATTTGTGTAAATAAGCATCTTTTTGTACATATGTATATAGTTTTTCTGGATGATAGTTGATATTTAAACTAGCCTGGAATCAAATTGAGAAATGGAGCTTGATTAAGATCTTAATCCACCTAATTCTAAGAGGAACCTTACAGGGCTTAGGTTTAAGGCTTTTCAGGTCCATGGTGACTTAATTCTTTGAGTCCATTAGGCTATGATCACATGTCATCTCAATGAGCCTAAGTAGAGCACTTAACAACAACACATGACTCATATAGATTATGGCTTTACTTGGACAACCGCACTATGCACCGAGCTCTTTACGGATGAGGTGGTGAGGAGGCAGTCTTCCTTGGCTTGGGGTAGCATATGAGGGTAGTACTTCTAGGCGGAACCTCTCTTCTTCATTTAGTGAAGGAAGTGCGTCTCAACTTGGTCTGGTTGCCATGAGGTCTAACGACGGGAGTGTGGGTTGCAATAAAGCTTCAAAAGAGGGATAGTCTACTGGCTCAAGAGGAAAAACTCCTTGTATATATGCTGCACATGTACATGTTGTATAGATGCACTCGAAAAAAAAATTGCAAAAAGAAAAGAACTCCAAAAAAGTGGTGGGTCTGAGAGAAAATGATAATCCCACCGGAGTATGTATATAAGTGCAATAAGCAAAGCTTGGTTTCATGATCCACCTGTTGTAGCTTGCAGCAGGGAGACTTGGCTACACTGGTCAGGCTCCCAAGGGTACTTGGCTACACTGGCCTTGACCCATTCTCTTCTTCCCCCTCTTCTTGAGCCGGTTGTACTTGAACTTAGAAGGGAATACCCCGCTCCTCGAGGAAAGAGTGGCCAGATTGAGGTCATAGAGTTACCTTGTTGGGGAGGGTTGTCAAGTTGCCATTTCTGAGGTGGAGAGCTTAGACCTCACTTTCACAGGACAAGAAAAGATTCATGATCTTAAGGGTTTGTGATTGATGACTTGTTCTGATCCGGAGCATTGAGGAGTCTTGGTTATAGAGTAGTGGAACTTAGAGGCTGTTAGGTTTTAAGCTTAAGTCTGAATAAGGTTCCGACACATTAATAATCCAAAGATCTGATCGAGCTCCATATTTCAAATTAATGAAGGAAAGTTTAATAATTCAATCTTGATCCATGTACATCCTCTTTTTCTTTTTCTTTTTCTTTCTTTTTCACTTCTTTTTCAAATAAGTGTTTGCTAAGGGTCTAGCAAAGTATAGTATAGGGGGGTGATGAATACCCATTCATCACTCTTTATTCTTATATTTTAGCTACAAAAACTTATGCAAATGCATGTAGATATGTGCAAATAGGATTAATTAGAAAAAGCATGCATCTTTGTAAAAATAGATAATTAGCATGTTTTTGTGCAAAAATAAAAGAATAAAGAGTAAAAAGAAAAAGAGGGAAATATTTAGAATAAATATTGAGCAACCTAACCCAAGGGAGGGCTCAGCATGGGCCTGACCGCATAAAAGCCAAGTAGAGGGAGATAGGGGCTCACATATGTATATATTTGTAAATAAATAAAACTATATATTTTCCTCACCCAAAAATATGTTGTAAATATTTGTATATATTTTGTAAAAGCTATTAAAAACAAAATAAAAATTAAAAATCAAAAATCCAAAAATATCTTTTTACCATGTACATATACCACCCTCCTTAGCTATTTCACCTTGTAAATAAATTTATTTATTTCTAAAACTTTTTGTAAATATTCTAGATTATATTTTGTAAATAAAATAAATAAAAAGAAACAAAACAAAAATCAAATAAAAATTACAAAATTAAAAATACAAAAACATCTTGTACATATACCTATGTATAGACCTATAATGTACATACCTTATTCTTATTTCCAAAAATTAATTAAAAATCACCAAAAAATAGAAAAAAATAAAAGAAAAATATTTCATGTTTTAAGTTTTTCTTAATTCGGCCATTTTCTGCCTTAAAATAAATAAACAAAAAAATCAAATACGTGGCAGCTCCTGAATGGTCCACGGGGGATTGTTGACCCCGGTCAACTCCCCCGCTGACTCTTTCCTTTTGGGGAGACCCGCGCCCGACCCGACTTCGCCGATTTCTCCACGCGTCTCCAGCCTGTCGCCTCCGCAAATCCCGTGCCCGGATCCTTCGCCAATCATCCGACATCCTCGCCAGATCCTTCGCCGAAGGATCCACGCCTTCCATAGCCGTCTCCACCCAACCCTAATCGGCCCTGTCTCCATATATATCTCGACCTCCGCCGCCTCCGCGCCTTATCTTTGGACCTTCCCCTTCTTCCCAGTGAACTCCAGAGGCACCGTGAGAGTGACAGCAAGCGATCGCCCCTGTTGCAGCGAGGCGAGGAGGTGAAACCACTGATCCGGCGTGTGTCGCCGCCGTTGCTCCGCCACTAGCGTGAGCACCGAGCCTCGGGCCGAGACGACCCTTAAGGCTAAGACCAGGAGCACCCCCTGCTCTTCCCCAGTCTCTCCGACCACCCAGGTAGATCTCTTAGGCCGTAGATTAGCGTAGCTTTCGATTTTTAGCTTACTGGTAGCGTAGCTCCGCCGCCGTCGCCAGCCACCTCCGATCTCCCATCTGCCATTCCGACCCGACCATCATCTTCACCAGACTTCTCCGCATCTTCTTCACCCATTCACCCAACCCAGATCGCACAGGATCTGGGAATCGAGCTCCTCCGCCGACCACCTTCGCCGGAGCTCTCCATTCCGACGCACCATGCACCTTCACCACGCCTAACAGGGTCGAGGCACTTTGCCCTCGACCCGCGAGTTTGTTGGGATACTTTGCAGGTCTATCCAAGCCCATCTGAGGGCTTGGACCACTTGGACCAGCTGCTCCACCTCCGCCGACCTCACCGGACCTCCCAGAGGATCGGTTGGGCCATCGGAGGGCTCCATTAGACGCGGAGGGATCACAGCTTCCTTCTCCAACCTTCAGCGAGCGTCCACGAGGAGACCAGCGCCGTCACGAGTCCGGCGAAGTTAGCCGGAGCCCTGTTCGTCCATCACTCTCCTCCGCCGTCCGATTGACCCCCGAGCTCCAGATCCAATCACGTACGTCCAGTCGAGGAGCAGCTTCAACCGTCAGATCCATCCGAGGGTCGATCTCCACCGTCGATCCAGCGCAGCTCAGCCTCGTCGTCCGCCCACCGTTCGATCTGCAACGTGGCAGCACCTGGACCGTCGGATCACAGTCGAGGACCGGAGACCTGGGCGCCACCCCCTTCTCAGCCGTCCATCTATCCACGTGGCGCTCATCCATCGGTTCGACTTAATAAAAGGGGTAAATTACCTTAGGCTCCCTTGTAGTTTTTGTGTTACATTTCAGTCCTGTAAATATTTTGAGTATTTCGTTTACGTTGGGTTATTTGCACATTAGACCTCGAGCTTTTCAGTATTTGCATTTATGCCCCTGTTTGTGTGAGACACGTGCATCGACACGTGATATTTTGGGTTATTTGCGACTTAAGCCCTGTAGTTCTGGATGTTATCGGATTGAATAAAAAGTTTTCTTTATTTGCATTTATGCCCCTGTGCGTGATTTAATTCCCCATGTGCGTTTTATTTTGGGTATTTTGCAGATAAGCCCCTGGACTTTTGGTACTTGTTACCAATAAGCCCTCGGAACTTATTTTTCTTACATTTAGGTCCCTGAGTGCCCCAGGCACGCGTCACGCGCGTGATTTCTTGGGTATTTTGCACCAGGACCCCAGAACTTTTGGGTATTTGCACTTAGGTCCCTGTGCACTGTGCCCCTTCCTTTAGTTTTGAATAAAATATCAAATCACCTCCAAATTCGATAAAAATTTGACACATGCCTCCTGCCATGGTGTAGAATTTTTATGAATTTTTGAGGACATTTTTTATTTCATTTGCTATTTTTAAAAATTCAAAAACCCCTATTTTTGCTACTGTTTAACTTGAAAAATCACAAAAAAATATAAAATCACCCCCAAAAATTCTAAAAATTTTAGTTACTGTTGTTTGTGTTTTGTTTGATTTTCTAGCCAATTTTGGCTATTTTTCATTGCGTAAAAACCCTAAAAACTTAAAAACCCTTAAAAACCCATAAAAATTATAATAAATAATCTAAAAATCCAAAAGCAATAATTCTGGTGCCCAAATTTTCCTTATTTTATTTAGAATATAGGAAAATTACCTCCAGAGCCTTTTGTGATCCTTAGATATTTTATTTAAGGGTTTTGGTTCTGGCTGGACAGTACCCTGTCTTTCTCTCACTTTTTGATTTTTAGAAAATAAAATATACCAAAGAAAATTACCAAAAATTCACCAAAAACACTTAAAAACTTAAAAAACATAAAAACCTTTTTTCTTGAATTTTTGCTTTATTTTTGGTGTGTGAAATAAATTGTAGAAGTGTGTTAATATTTACTTTCTTTTATTTTCTTCACATATTAAAAATTAAAAAAAATATAAAAATCATTAAAAATCACTAAAAATATCTTCTCTGTGTTTTATTTCATTTTGACTACTTCGTAGGCCTTTGGCCAATCCGTGCTCCTTGTGTTCGACACTGGGTGCTATACCAGGTTAATCTCATAGCGAGACCGCTCTCTTTTGTGCTTGATTAGTTTTACATGTCCTGAGTGGTTGATTTTTCTTGATTGACTTAGTCTGAGTGATTGAGGTCGCAACGACCTATTTTTCTACACCTTTACCTTAGTCATTCGGGCGGTCATCAATTTCTTACCTTCGTCTTCTTTTTAATGGGCTCCTCCTCCCTCATTTCTTCTTTGATTGATCTTTGGTGGAGAGGAGCCCAGTTTCCGAGAGGTTTCTTGTTGAAGAGGGTCCTAGCCTCCGATCCAGTCGGTGACAGCGGCGTGAACTTCGTCGAGGCCATCATGGCTTGTCCGATCCCCGATGTGAGATCCACTTTTACTTGTCTTTTTCTCTAGGTAATCATAGATTTAGTTTTTGCGTAGGAGTAGAGAGTAGTTTTTAGATTAAAATTTCCACCACATATTTTCCGCCTCCGACACCGATTTATCATCTCACATCTGGACCATCGCATTTCTTTTTTTCTATCTCGCGCAACCTTCCGCCTCCGATCACGCATGGTGATCGGAGCAACGGATCTTTCTCCCACCCCGTCAAGATCCTCCCATTCACCGTTCCCATTTTTTGTGTATAAATAAAAAAAATTTAAATAAAATTGTTTTTCTGTTCATCTCACACTTGTTTTTGCAGGAAAGAAAAAAAATTAAAAAAAATCTTTGTTCTATCTTTAACATTTTGTTTTGCAGGTAAAAATAAAAAAAATATAAAAAAACATATATTTGTCTTGTTTCTAACCTTGGTGTTGCAGGAATAAATCATACAAATAAAAAAAATTTACCTAACATCTATTTTGCAGGATTAAAAGAATACAAAAACTATAAAAAAATACATTTTCTTTACTAACATCTCCTGCAGGTCACAGATCAAAAAAAATAATAACAAAAAAAATAAAAAAATAAAAAGCATGTGACCCTTCCAAGCCCCGCGCCCCCGCGCGCGGCCTCCTCCAGCGGTCAGCCCCCTGCCGCCCATCTGCGCCACCCGCAGGCGCCACCCCTCCAGGCGTCCAGCGGCCCCGCGCCACCGCAGGCGCCGCCACAACCGCCCAGGCGGGCTTCTCCGCCGACCAACCTCCACTGCGGCGGCGACCTGCCTCTCGCGCCGTCTGCGCGAGGCCGCGCGCCTCCGCCAGATCCGCCCAGCGCCCCTCTTTCCCCAGACTACGCCCGGTCGCGCCCCTCCTTCAGCAGCACCGGTGTGGCGGCGTGCCCCGCACGCAGGCCACCTCCGCCAGGCCCCCAGGCCACGCGCCCCACCGCCTGCGCGTGGACGCCCCTCCGCGTCGGCGCCGCCCTCCAGGCGCGCGGCTCCGCCTCTCGCGCGTGCTTCCACCACGCGACCCGCGTCCTCAGCCCCGCGTGGTGCCTTTCCTCCTCGCCTGGCCGCGCGTCGCAGTTTGCTCCCCATCTCCAGCCACGGCGGCGGCGGACGCCCCCTTGTGCCCTGCCCTTCACCTTGTGAAACAAGAAAAAACGAAGGCTCCAGGAACCCTAGGTTTGGGTTTGTTGAATAAAAAAATGTTGAGAAGATTACATATTACCCCCTAGAGACTCTGAGAATTGCAAACAGTCTCTGTCTTCTTCAAAGCACGTGAGCATCATATGATATATGGGTAAATTTCACATTTTCTCCTGACAGTTTATATTTTTATTATTCGGTTCATAATTTTTCAATATTGACAATTTGATCCATGTTAATTCAATACATTAATTTTGATTGATCTCTATGATGAAATAAAGGTTTTTATACTTGCAAGAATTCTGAAAAAAATCATATATGCTCCTGCTATAGTGCTTGTCATTGTACAAATTTTTCATCGATTTTTATTGTCATTTGATATATTTAAAAAATCAAAAACAGTGTATTTTTGTGTCTTTTTCTCTGTCTACATTTTGAAAATTCATAAAAAATATAAAAATTGCCTAAAAATCCCACAAAAATTCCTGTAGCTGTGTTTTGACTTGTTTTAATTTCTGTCCAGTTTTTGTGCTTTTTTTCCATATATAAAAATCAAAAAAATTGCAAAATACAAAAAATTTTATAAAAATTGCAGAAAATTGTAGAAAAGTCCAAAAATTATGATTTCAGTTTCTAATTGTAGATATCGCTTCCTAGTTTGATTTAAAAATAATTTCCTGGAGTTCTGAGCTTTTAAAGAAATTTTAAATTGAAAAATACTCCTGGTTGTGAATAGTCTCATTGTTTTGTATTGTCTCATTTTTATAAAATACCAAAAACATTTTAAAACATCTAAAACACAAAAACATTTTCTTCTTCATTTTCTGTACATTTTTTATTATTTTGTAAAATACGAAAAAGAGTGTTGTGTGGGGTTTTGTACTCTTTTGTGCATTTTGAGCTTATTCGTCTTTTAAAAAAATAAAAAAATTAAAAAAATTCTAAAACTACTAAAAATTGATTTCTGAAATTTGACTACTTAGTTTTTAAATCGTGCTCCTTGTGTTCGACCCTGGTCGCTATACCAGGTAAAAAGAATAGCGAAAGACCGCTTACATTCATTTTCTTGATTCATATTTTTTTAAGTGGTTTCAATTATTTTTCTCGATGACCGAATCGTGCAGTTGAGGACAACGACATTGTGATTTATTTTCTACCTTAGTCGCATCGGTTTCCGGCTCATCAATAGGGAAAAGAGATAGAAGAAGACCTCGGATCAAAAAATTTCCTTCACGAAAGTTGTTCGTCTCGACGAGATCTACAACTTTCATGAAGGACTTGTGAGAAAATGAGGTCATCTGTGCGAAGTGGTCTTTTTGGTGGTTCTCCGTGTGTATAGAAAACCGCATTTTTGGAGTTTTGTAATTTTTTTGGTATTTTTAGAGTGGATAAAAATTCTAGAAAAAATACGATAAAATATAAGAAAATTATTTACACATTAATCTAATTTTTTTGGATTTTTAAAGGATAAGAAATTAGGAAAATAAAATAAAAGTAAGAAACGCTCAACTTTTGCACAGACTGACAACCGGCACTTGGACTTGGTCAATTTCTTTGATCTCCATTTTAATCTGGATTTGAATTTTTACATTTCTTATTAAAACGTTCATCAAAGGACACAAATGAAAATGAAATAAAATTAAAAGAGTTAATTAAGCACATAAAATCTCAGGTCAAAATTAGTAAGAAGTTAAAATGCGCAAAAGAGGCCCAAAACCCAACTTTCACATATGAGCTCCGAATTTTATGAAATTGGTCTTGTTTTGAAGGTATTTGAAAATGGAGTACTTTAAAAGTGAGTAGACCAAAATCGAACACTGTATGAGGGAGATATGCTCGTTTTAGTCTGTCAGATGTGAAATTTGACTTTGGGATTAATTGACACTTATTGGAGTCAGTATTTTTTTTGTATTTTTTATTTAATAAGGTTAGTAATATCTACACAATGGAGGTGGTTTTGGGTCAATCAGAGTTAGGATGAATTAACTAAAAATATGAGAAGTTAGCGGCTTTTTGGGCTAATTTACACAAGAGATTTTTAATGCAATTTATGCATGATGAAATGCAGATATTATTTACACATGTATGAATGCTAATAATGCTCTATTAATGATTAATTACAAATATATGATGGGGGACAAAGCCTAAATGACCAAATTTAGCATGATGAATACGAGATTCATCAGATACATGCACATGCATGCACACATAACACGCATACATAAACAACTCACACAAATAATTTCTCCACCCCCTTCCCTCTCATACCTACACATACATAACTTAGTCACAAAAAACACTCTAAAGAAACAACATTGTATTAAGACACTCAACATGTACACACACATGTACATATGTGTACACATACTAACACACACATGTACATATATACTAACATACACACACACACACACCATCACACACACATACTTAAATATCACAAGCACATATACAATAAACCACTACTATATAATCCTAAAAATTGTAGAAAAATATGGGTAGTTAGTTTATGTGTAGGTTATCATATCACATATAACAATGGAATCTCTCAATTTTTCATTAGCATGTCATATACCATGCATACATGTTGATTTTCATATAGAATAGCCTCACAAAATTCGTTCTAAAATATAATCTATGGTAACCTAATCGTATAATGTCCAATCTACAAGTAAACAAATTTGAACAATAATGTTCTTTCAAATGGTAATGGTTTAGGCATTTTATCATACACCTTCCATACATGTTGATATGCATATACAATAAGTTAACAAAATCAATCTAATATACATCAATATAATCGTATGACGTATAATCAATAAGTTAACATATTCTAAAAATAAGTTATGATGGTCTAGTCTAAAAAATTGCAAACCCTAAAACATTGAATATATCCATACTATGAAACCAAAATCAAAATAAGCAAGAGAGGAGTGCTTGAAATACCTTACAGAAGAAGAAGTAGCATATAGTGGAGCAAAATGATGGTCGGCGGAGGTGAGGAATGCCGCTCAAATATCACCGGGGGAGCGTTTTTAGGGTTTGATTTCATTTGGAATGAAGGACAGGTAGCTCGATAGCGTTCTGTTTAACGGATATGGGCGAGCACATGTGGTCGCCAATGTGCTCTCCAAGTGCTCTCCCCCAAATTTTCACGTGCCATTTAAAATCACATATTGAAATTTAACTGGACGAGGGAGTGGGTGAGGACTTGTGCTCGCAAGATGCTCGCCCAAAGGTGGCGAGCACATGTGCTCCTCCCGATTTTACCCTTTTGTGCTCGTCAAATCGTGTTTTTCTTGCAATGAATCGTGCAGAGAAAGGTGTCCTACTTTGAAAACTTAGATTTAAAAATAAAAAAATAAACGTGAATAAATCACGTTAAAAGAAAACACGTGGGCCACGTTTTAAACAGAACGTGCTCCTCCATCAAAAATAAAAAAATTACCTCTCATTTAGGGTTTGGCGAGGGGCAGCGGAAGTGTTGGGCGGCCCCTAAAAAAAGTGCGAGCAACGACAACGGCATGGACGAGTTGCGTCGATGTTGCTGAAGATGACTATCGGAGATCGGATTCCAGCCTCGCCAAGCTTTGATACCAATGAGGCAAATCGACGAGGTACGCCTTGGACTCCAGGCTTCTTGAGAGAACGAGAGAGAGGGGGATCAAGAGAGGGATGGATGGTGGTAGGTCGAGAAGGGGGCTCCCGTAGAGCGAGTATCCAGTGCGATGCGTTTCCCCTCCCTATAGGGAGGTTTATATAGGGCGTATGCCCTCGCCACATCTGCCCCTTCGACCACATCCTTGGGTTACGGTCTCCGTGAGACCCGGTCGTCGTAACCGCGGCCTCCGCAATGGTCGGCGACGATTCTTGACCTACTTGGTCAAAATCCGTTCTACAAATGGGTAGGACTCCGGGTTTCTCTTTAGATTTGGATATTGTTTTCCATAAACAATACTCTTGATCGAAGACCCTTCGTGGAGGTAGGATAGCCTCCTTCACACGGGTTTTGGAAGTCAGATTCAAGAAAAAAAATGGCCCTTCAAATAACTAATCTCAGCACCTTATGGGTTCGTTTGGTTGCAGGGTGTGAATAGTACGCCAACCCAACCCAACTCCGTCCAACCCTGCAACCAAACGAACCCTATACGTTCAAATTACGCGTAGGTGTCACGTGCTCACAGCACACTATGACACCTATATGATCCAAACTTCACCAGTTACTCTATGGTAAAAAAAAGAGTACTCTGCGTCTCTCGCCGTACGGGATAACCTGTAATGTGCTCAGACATTAATGAATGTGCGTCCCCGCAGGAGAGGTTAACTCACCGTACCACATCTCGCCTCACCTGCTTCTGCGTGGCGTGCGTTATTCTCGGTGACGGCGACGTGCAACCGCCAACCAGAGCAGCTCAGCGTAATGTGCATGGGGTCGTGCAGGAGCTGCATGCAAAGTCCACTTGTTCTGAAGCCCATATACGCGGACTGGACCCCTCTCTTCCTCCTGTGCTTGTACCTCCTCCAACAGTGAAGCATCTCCTAGTACGTTCTCCAGCAGTGAAGCATCTCTAAGGTCCTATAGTTTGAAAACAGAAACAGGTGATGGGTGTTACGTACGTGCTGTCATCTCATCATCAAGCAACAGTGTGCATCAATCAACGCCTGATCACCACCACGTGGAATCACATAACAGCACAAATGTTCTGATTAACAGACGACCTCAGAAAACACCTCGTAAAAGTTTATGAGACGTGAAGGGCTTTTGGATGCATCACAAGGTTCTTCGAGTTGGTTTTGAGAAGTGGGAATTTCTCTGCAGTTGGCTTGCCCGATATTTCTCTTCAGTAAATTATGTGGTTCAGAAGCAGTGGCAACCCATGCTTTGCACTTTCTTTGTCAGAGAGAAATATACGTCAATTCATCTCTAGGCAAAACTTTTCCACCCACTTCTCAATGGGACATAATTTTGTCAACACCTTGAGAAAGATCTCGATCATGGATCTCGCAAATGATCTCATGTTAGTCCCATGTGGCGTCGCAACCCTGTCCTCCGGTGACTCGTGTCAATAGTTTCTAGCACTTAAGGTGGATGCACTTTTTTAAACTATTTATTGTTAGCTCCCAAGGGTTTAGATATTGCAAGCTTCTTTAGGCACCATTCAACTTATCCTTCCAAAGATATAAATGATCCCATGATAGTAACTCCTTAGAACATGCTTTCATTAGCTTTTTTTAATAGGGATATTTACACCCATAACCCTGAGTAATATGGTAATTACCCCAGAAACCCTCGATAATCACGAATTACATCCAGAACCCTAAATAGTGCTTAACCTTTACATGGCATAACCCTGTGTTAAATTCCGTCTTCATTCTCCGTTAACTATGACGAGAAAAGTTAGATATTGACCATTTTACCCTTCCAAATACATTATATTTATAACATGATGCCATTTGACAAACAAAATGATACCCCATCCCTCCACCCCCAGCAACCTCAAACCCTCGTCCCGAGCAAGCTGCCCCTCCGCCCCTGCTACCCTGCATGAGAACTCCAGCCCTCCCCCTCCCCGCGCCTCCGCCCCCGTATGCGAGCTCCAGTCACTACAGGAAAATGTATCATAGGTGACGACCATTCACGACAACTAACTAATCGTCACATTCACTTAGTTTTTCTGACAAACTAAACTGGCAATGAGAATCAACTTTCTTTACAATTTAGTAGTCAAAAAAATTAAAGGGCGCGCAACCAATTCCTCTTTCCCTCCAATGGCATTTCCCCCTGCCCAAAAGCATTCGGAAATACCCCCAAATTCCTTCTCTCTTCGCCCAAAAGCACAACCCCATCTTCTCCCTCTCCGTACCCCACCGCCCCAAACCCCTTCCCTCGTGCGCATGGACGAGCCGGCATGCCACGACTTCCACGCTGCAGTGCAGGAGCTCGAGTATGCCACATGCGACCCATCCAACGCGTTCGACGGGATGGTGGAGAAACGTGATGTGCTCGGCGGGATGGTGGGAGAGCTCTCCGTATGCACGAGCTGGAGGTCGCTCGCGCCAGGAACATGGACTCGCCCACCCCTGTGAAGAATATGGATCCAGGGAGTCCATAAGGGCACGAGGGCGTGTGCAGGGCATCGTCTCCTCGTGGCAGAAGTGCCTGAAGAAGTGGTCCTTATTTGCCTACATAGTTGGTTCGGTTCGTAGATCCATTTGGTTGCCTATTCACCCTCATTTTGAGTTGGGGGTGAATTGCGAGGGAGTAGATACTCTGCTATGGGAACTCCTACCACACACTCGAGGTCTTCGACTAGCCGAAATCACATGTGACTACGGTAACCAAGAGTTTATATCTTTTTCATCTTATGATGCACAAGTGATGTGAATCTTCTAGTTGTTATTTAGTGCAACATTGGCGGTGCAGATCAAGACACTGGCACAGGTGAAAACAAATTCTGATTTAAAATGTTTATTATAGTACTAATCTCAACCTGAAATTTAATGTTAACTTGTGAGCTCATGAGGTTAATTTAGTTCCGATAGATAGAAAACATCCATGATCATAGATTTATACCAATAATTTTGAGGTTTTGAAAGAATATTTTGACTCTTGTCATTCTTTTATTTTTTGCTGTTATATGATACACCTAAATTATTCCTCTTGGCATTTATGTATTGTGTCTGTATTTCTTTTTGATCCCATATATTACACTCACATATTACATACCTATATTGATTTTCTAACATCATAGTACTATCTTGGTTTTAGTTTTGTAGGAATATCTCACAAAACCTGTCCAAGTGAAGGTCGAAACAATGAGTAGTTCAACAACGAATGTAACTCAAGTCCTGAAGAAGTTTACTGAGAGTGAGAAGGTTGGATTTTCTTAATAACTTTGTTAGTTTTTACTTGGTCTTCATCGTAGTCTTGAAGCTTCTTTTAGATTCCTATGTGCTAGTTATGATTTAAATTTTTACATTTGTAGGTTTTCTGTTGGCTTTCTTGAAAATAAAAATAGAAGATCGAGATCCCATCATATAAGAAATTAAAACTTAGAATTGTATAGTTATTGATGGCTCAATTGGACCACCTATTCCATGAGTTATGTGTCTAAACTTCTCCAAAAATTACAAGAGGTGCGAGGATTCTAGAGCAGTCCCACTTCACATCTAACTTCAACCTCTAATAAATGCACGACTAAATGACATGTTTAGAGGATGTGCAACAGACATTGGGAAAAATCGAACCCATCGCCTTTTAGGCTATCATTGATGCATGGTTTGTCGTGTATGTGCTCCTTATTGAGCGACCTATCTACAATCTTCTCTTCGAGCATAAGGTATATTTGGATTTTATTCAAAGTATCGTATTTTCAATTTCGATGATTAGCGGCTAGTACTTTTGATTTGGTAGCAATGTTGGTTGACTCAATTTTGGAGAAATTAGTTGAGTTAGATGCAAATATCATTTGTTCATCCATGAGCGAGCGATGATGAACGAGAGATGATGGATTGTGTTAAAATGATTTGATTGTCTTGAAGTTAATGCATATTTGATTTTGTTTTTATTGATTTCAATGTGATATGAGATTGTTTTTAATATCACATCATCATCATGCATAAATGTACATACCAATGATGAATTAGTCTCGTGTATCAAACTCTCCCATTGATAGTTGTATATTATGCAATGTTTAATTTTAGTTTAAAGATATGGAAAAACTAATCATTTTTATAGCCACGATAAATAAAATAATTATGTGGAGCATGCTTGAAGTTTTTTTAAACCTATGATGAAAGAGTTATTGGATACGTGTTCTCTATTGATATATAATTGAATTGTATTTTTTCTATGACAGGGTAGATGTCAAATCTTGGAATGAAGTAATGGACCAATCAAAATGAATATAGTGATTATATGGATGTAATTGCTTGCCTTGCAGCCGAAGAAATGGATGGATCTTAGCTAGTTCATCTATTGTTGAATTGAGATGTTATTGTAGATTGTGTCAAGACTATCGAGTTTGTCTAGATTTAAGTTTGAAACGTGCAATTTGTACATTGTTATCCTATTATTGTAATGTTTTCATTATTATCTTGGTTAATGTAGTGACTTTTGGGCAAATGTTGAAAAATATATTTTTTTTGGAAAATACCAATTTTCTTGATGATTTGATTCATGAAATGATTTATTTGAGTAATCAATTTGTTGGATGTCATGTTCATGTTTAGCAGATATCGTGTTATATTATATGTCAAATCGAGATAAAAATATGAATACAATTTTGATAAATTACAAAATAATTTGTCAACTAGTGATTTCCAAGATTGACAATTTGCTATTACAGTTATAATGTTGGAAAATAGCTTTTCCCGACGGATAACTTGTCTTAAGTAGCATCTAAATAGAACCATTTTCAATGGTTTTATTGTGACGGACGCATTATTTTTTGTGATGTCCAAATTGTTGCAAATAGTATTCCCCACGGAGCTTTTCCCGACGAATTATTCCTGACGACTTAACCGTCAGGTGACACTTTTTATGACGGATTTAGGCACTATATATGACGGAATTTGTCGAGGGGAAAAGACATTTTTCCTGTAGTGAGTCCCTCTCCTGCTCGCCTCCTATTGTTTCCGTCGTCGCGTATACCTGCGTGAACACCGCCGCGTACACTGCCCCATCTCCTCGAAGCCCTCCCCCCCCGGGCCCGTCGCCGAGGAGCCTCCTCCTGGGAGCTCTTGAGCCACGGCTGCCACGCAGCTCCTCCTGCTTCTCCTCTCCTCGAAGCCCCCCTCCCTCACGTTCCCCCGACCCAGCTCCTCCTCCTGCGTTCCCTCGTCCCTCCTCTCCCCCGCGTTCCCCCGACCCTCCTCCCCTGCGTTCCCCCGTGCCTGCCCGCCCTGGCTCGAAGCCCTCCCACTCCCCTGAGCCCCGCCGCCCCGTGCCCATCTCCTCCTCCTTCTCCTCTCCTGGAAGCCCCCCCCCCACGGTCGCCCGACCCCGCGTTCCCTCGACCCTCCTCTCCCCCGCGTTCCCTCGAAGCCCTCCCCCCTCCCCCCGCGTTCTCCCGCACCTGCCCGTCCCTGACTGCTGGAAGCCCTCCCACTCACCTGATCCCCGCCGCCCCATGCCCAGCTCCTCCTGCTTCTCCTCGACCCCCCCAACCCCTCGGCGGCTGCAAACCCGACCCCCCCGTCGCCTGGAACCACCCCCTGCAAGCACCGACCCGCGCCGCTGTCGCCTGCAAACCCAACCCCTCCGCCTCTGTTAGTCCCTCCCCCCGGTCGCCTGGAACCACCACCCCCCTACAAGCTCCTACCCGCGCCGCCGCCGCCTGCAAACCTGACACCCCCCCTGCAAGCCCCTCCCCTTGCCGTCGTCGTCGCCTCGAACCCCCCTCCCTCTCTGCCCTATAAGCCCCTACCCACGGCATCGCCGCCTGCAAATCAGCCCTCGTCGATCATCCTTCAATCCTCGCAAGCACCTCCTCATATGGCAGTCGAAGCCCCGCGGCCAAAACCCACCCCGAACTCCGCCCTCGGTCAACCACCAGGCCCCCCTCCCATAGCCAGCATCCTTCCTCCTACAAAATTCTTTTCTTTTTTTTTAAGTTTGATTAATCCGAACCGTTAGATCTAGTATTGGTTAGATTAACTCATCCATATGGTTGAGTTAATGGACTAAACTAACGGAAGGTTACGTGTATAAAACGGAGTATTTATTTAGGGTTACGGATGTAATTCGTGATTACACAGGGTTTCTGGGGTAATTACCATATTACTCAGGGTTATGGGTGTAAATTACCCTTTTTAATAGTAGACCCGGTAATTACATCGTTCCGGAATGTCTTTGAGACTCGAATCTAGATCTTTTAAGGTGTAAGCACACTACACTATCACCAGACCACTCCTTGAGTTTCATGTTTCCGTTAACTTACCCTGATTTCTGGATTAAAAGCTTGTCGCCTTCAAGAATTTTTGTCATTGATTCAGATAGTATTGAGTTATTGAATTTTTTTCTAAGTTCACTACCCCGACCATCATTTTCTTTGAGGCATTTTCTTTGGTAACTTAAGTATGGAACTTATTTGACTCGCTAAGGGGGTAATTGAAGAGTTATAAAGTGGAACTCTATATGGAAGGGACATCATCCCCTCCCCCCCCCCACACACACACCTCCCGCACACACGCGCACCCACAACAACTTCGATGCGAATTTATACAACAAGGATTTCAACATTCTTGTTTAAGTGTTTTGGGATAGGAAAACACAAGATAATTAAAAAGGAAATTCCCTATATCTCAACCTAAATTTGATGAGAGACTACACTTTGATTTAGATTTAGGTAATGGATGGAAGATTTGTGTAGATTTATTTCTAGCTTCAAAATAGTACATAAGATAATGAGAGTGGTTGTTGTTGAAGCAGCGGAAGATTGGTGGTGGATAAGAAGCAAATTAGAGGGAGAGAATATTGATCAATGCACAAGGTATGTATGAACTCAAAAACTTCTTTTCATTAAAACTTGAACTTGCATACAAGACTTGAACTTTTAAAGAAGACGACTTACAATGTTTACAACAAAGGAAGAAAGACTTACAACACTTGAGAGACTCTTGTGGTAGTAGTGGAGTTCTTCTTGTTGTTATTTTAAAGGGACCTCTTGGGTGGTATTTATAGTCCCTCAAGAGGGTGTAGATAGTTGAAAGAGATATCTATAATCATCTTCTATGCTTATCCTTTAAGAGAAAATATTAGATAAATTGGTGGGAGGTGGAGAAATATGTAGATATTTTCTCCACCTCTCTTTTTTCTAGAATATTCTCCCAAGTATATATTTTCATGAAGCTTCTTCATATGTTGGTAGAAGATATTCCACATCTTTCATATTGGAGAGGATTGTAGGCTCATTTGTAATAGCCCATTGCAATAATACTTCATAGGCAAATTACAAATTACATTTTCAACACCCCTCTTAATTTGTAATGTGCATGATACGTCTGAAGTGTTGGAACTTTTCTATTGAAAGTGGCTTTGTGAAAATATCCACAAGTTGATCTTTTCTGTTGATGAATTCCAGCTTGATATCGCCATTCTCCATTCTCTCAGAGATAATAACGATGTTCAATATGTTTTGTTCTTCCATGAAAGATTGGATTCGTTGTCATAGCAGTAGCTGAAATGTTGTTACATAATATCACTACAGGAAAATATATAATACGTGACGGCTATTCACGATGACTAAATGATCGTCACATTTATTAAATTTTTTTGACAGATTAGTCGTCTGTAATGAGTATTAAGTTTTTCTTATAATTTTACAATCTGAAAACGTAATGGGCGGGAGAAACGAATTCCTTTTCCCACCAATCTCATTTTCATCCACAAAATCCCTTGGAAAAAGCCCCCAAATTCCTTCCCCATATCCCCCCCCCCGAAATCCCAACCCCCTCTTCGTACCCGACCGCCCCAACCCCCTTCTTGCGCACCTGGATGAGACAGTGTGTCATGACTTCCATGCCATTGTTGAGGAGCTTGATCGCTGCCCCAGGCCCCTTCGAAGCGCTCGACGAGATGGTGGAGGAGTTCACCGCAAGAGATCTCCAGCTCGTACTCGTCATTAGCAGCAGAGGGAGAACCTCCTCAACAGGGAGACTCACGAGTTGGCGGGGTTGCTGGACGAGATCGAGTACGTAGGGCTTGAGGCCGGATCTAGTTCCAAGGAGAAGATAATTAGCCTCTACTGAGATCGGGGCTGGAGATTGGAGGCCACGGAGTTCGTGAGGGATGTCGCAAGAAGGGGATGGTATGTGAGATTTATTTTTGTTCAGTCTTCTTGATATTATTATGAATGTCTCGTTGGATGCCTCTTGGATTTTGTTACTAGTGAGAGGCTCTATTCTGGATTTAGGATATGTTGATTCAATCTAATAGTTTACATATATGCTTCTTGTAGACTAATAGGGCGCATGTACATGGTTGAATGGAGGATGTTTGTTTCTATTAGTGGTGTATGTTCACATTTTTAAAAATTACAGTTTTGTTTGGTTAAAGGAAAATATTCTTCTTAATCGCCTAAGGCTAATATGTGTGTACATATTTTCCATCTTCTTCATGAATCTCAATGTGAGAAGAATCCTGCGAGGTTAAGGCTAAAGGTGAACCATTTTAGAGAGAAGATGTATCTATAGCATGATGACTCTCTTGGAGCACTACCGTGGATGTTTCCTCCCATGCACGGGGAGGTTGATGGCTACTATGTGGCGCAAGTATTGGAAGCGACACAATAATCTATTTGGAGTATCTCTAGCTTCATTTGTTATCACAATAACTAGGAATTGTGGATTTAGGGTTTTGAGAATGTTTGGCTTATGAGGTGTCTAGGATTCATGGCCCTCTTATAGCTGATTTTATTTCCTCGTTATTTTATCATATCAATTTTTTTAGTTCATTGAAATTACTTGTCATGTTTCTACTAAAGATATGCAAGACAAATTGGGTAAAATCGATTAGATTGCCTTCGAGGATATCTTTGATGCATGTGCTTTCATGGATGCGCCTCCTTATTCAGACGCCTATCTACAATCTCCTCTCTAGGCATAAGGTATATTTGAATTGTCTCAAAATATAATCTTTTCTATTTCGATTATCAACGGATGATGCTTTTGGTTGGTAGCAATGTTGTTGACTTAACCATGGAGAGCTTAGTCAAGTTAGATACAAATCTCAATTTTTTCACCTGTGATGAGTGATAGTAAGCTATGCGCTAAAATGATACCGATTGTCATGCATATTTGATTTCATTTTTATTTGTTTCAATCTGATACGAGACTATGTTTTTTTAATATGAGCATCCTAAGATAGATCTGAATGGAGGCGAAGAATCCAAGTAACCAACCCTACTTAATGCAGGAAAAGGCTTTGTTGTTGTTGTTGAATATATGCATCATCACCATGCGCCAATGTACACACCAATAACGAGCTAATCTCATATATCAAACTCTCCCAATGTTAGTTGTCGGTTCTTATAAGCATCTTTATTTTGTTGACTTGGTATATTTTCAACATTTGTTACATTCATTATTCTAAGAAATATAATCATACTGGACATTCAGTGTTACTCCTTTTTTCTCTTAGGTGTACCTCTTGTGTTTCTAATTTGGAGGTCTTGTTTTGTTTCTACTATGTTAAAATGGGAACATTAGAGGTATGATGTCCACAAATTGTGCTCAAGCAAAGACAAGCAAATCAGGTACCTTCTTTGTTGCACTCTATTTGATTTCTTTTTTCAAAGTTATGTGTTGATTTTACTCTTATTTTTTTATTTGTGCAGAGTAACATTAAAGTCAAGGAAAACACCGGTTTACTATGCAATCCAAAATCCTTTCTTATAAGTAAATGTTAAATAAGTGTTTGTTTTGTATACACTCATTGCTCTAGTGCTAATATATATTAGCTTTGTAATGTTTAAGTTTGTTAGAGAAACAAAAAAAATCTAACATCACATAATAAAATAAACAAATGTAGGATGCTAGAGGTTTAGTTTATAGAATCATTGATGAAAGAGTTATTTGATATGTTTTTTCTATATGATATATTATTTGAAATCGGGATTGTTTTCATTGATAGGACGGATCTTCAATCTCCGGAGGAAATAGAAGGTCTAACCAATTTAAGACGATGATAATATGAAGTGCAATTATGTGGATATTAGGTCTTTGGAGGAAATACAACATCCAATCACAGTGAAGACGATTGAGCGGATGTCCGACCTTGGAAGGAGATAAAAGATTAAATCAAATTGAAGATGATGACAACATGCAATACAACTATGTGTCCTACATCTAACAAAATGGATATATCTTTGCAGTTTATCTCTTGTATAATTATATGTTATATCATGGGAAAACTATTGAGTTCTTTAGACTATTTCTATACATTATGGCTCTATTTTAAAGTGCTTTGGAAACATCATTGGGAAAAAATCCTTGTTAGAAATTTGATTGTTCATAAAATGACTTCTTTTATCAGTTTATTTGTTGGGTGATCGTTTTGTTATGGACATTACATGCGTATCTTGTTAATTGCCAGAGTGGAATGAAAAATAATACGAATACTTCTTCAGTAGGTTAGTAAGTAAATCAATGATCAATGGAATATGGTTTTGATTATATTTTTGAAGATTTGTAATTGATCCCTATAATTAGCTAATTAGGATTCAACTATTTGCGACGGGCAATTTGTCGTTAGTAACATCTAAAATAAAAACATCTTGTGGCTTTATTATAACAGTTGCAGAAGTTTTTGTGATGTCCAAACTGTCACAAATAGTATTCCCTACGGAGGTTTTCTCTACAGATTATTCCCAACGACTTATCCGTCGTTAGCCACTTTTCCTATCGGATGTAGCACTATTTACTACAATTTTTTGTTGCAGGGAAAAGCCGTTTTTCCTATAGTGTATAGTTTTTGGAAAAGCATTCTCTTCTTGAATATCATGAAGAAGTCTTCTCAACCACACAGTTTCCTATGATGCACTTGTAACAAAAATATATTCGGCTTCAGCAGAGGAAAGAGGAAAGGGTTATGATCTTTTGCTTCTTAGAAATCCAAGATATGACTTTATATCTCATGCAAAATCAATAACCTAATATGCTTTTTCTATCATTTATGGATCAAGCCCAATCACTATTTGAGTAGCCTTTGAGAGAATTATCTTCTTCTGGAGTATATTTAATTTCAAAAGTCGTGATACCTTGAACATACCTGAATTCTTTTTGTGGCTACATAATGAAGCTTGCTTGACTTACTCATAAATCTAAATACAACATTAACTACATATACTATATATGGTCTTGTATTAGTTAAATATAATAAGAAGCCTACAAGATTCCTAAAAAGAAACCCATCGACTTCTTGAGCTCCATCATTTGCAGAAAGTTTTGTATTAGGAGACATATGAGTTGCTTCTGCTTTGCAATTTGACATATGAATTTTTTTGAGAAGATCATGGATATGTTTTTATTGAGGGATGAATATTTCACCTTCTTTTTGTTAAACTTGAATACCAAGAAGTATCTCATAAGATCGAGATCTGTCATTTCATATTCTTTCATCATTGCTTCCTTGATTGTTTCAATCATCTTGAAAGAATTGCTTATATATTTAAGATCATCAACATAAAGGAATTGATAAGGAAATTCCGCCTACCTTCTTTCTTCACATAACGAGATGGTTCATTAGGACTTCTTAGAAATCCATCATTGTGAAAATATCCATTAATTTTATTATTCCAAGCTCTTGGTGCTTGCTTTAAGTCGTACAATGCCTTGCATAGACGATAAACATTTTCTTCATTATATTTGAAGATATATACTTGAGATTGTTCAACATAAACCTCTTCTTCAAGATATTCATTAAGAAATACACGTTTAGCATCAAATTGATGAACTGGTAACTTCCTTTGAGCAGCAAGTGCAAGTAGGGTTCTAATTGTCTCCATACGAGCAACAAGTGCAAAAGTTTCATTATAATCAACACCTGGTTGTTGCGAGTAGCCTTTGACAACCAATCGAGCTTTATGCTTATGAATAGAATCATTTTCATCATATTTGATTTTATAAATCCATTTAAGACCAATGACATTCTTATCCTTAGGCCGGTCCACGAGCTCCCAAGTGTGATTTTTAAATGACTGCAATCTCTTCTTACATTGCTTGGATCTATACTTCTTCTTTAATTGCTTCTTCAAATTTTTGTGGCTCACAAGCAAATAAAGAAATAGCAGAAGATGATGCATAAATTTCTTCAAGAGACCGTACCTTAAGTTGTGGATATTCTGAATCAGAGACATTTGGCCCAACTGGTCTTTGAATTGAAGGAAAATTATATTCATCATTTAGATTGTCTTCTTCAATTGTAGCCTACTTTTGTGGCACTAAAGAATCATCCCATTTCCATGAAGATGTTTCATCAAAGATGGTTTATCTAGATATAATTAGTTTTCCTTCTTTGGTCTCATACAATATATAAACTTTAGATTCATCACAATATCCAATGAAGATATATTTTTCTCCGTTTTCATCAAATTTTTCTTTTCGAACTTGAGATGGAATATGAGCATATGCAATTGAGCCAAAGATTTTGAAATGACTAACCTTGACCTTACTTTCATACCAAGCTTCATGAGGTGTTCTGTCCAATACTGCTTTGGTAGGAGGTCTATTTAATATACAAACACCAGTATTTACTGTCTCTGCCCAAAGTTTATTAGGAAGACCCTTACCTTTCAGTATGCTTCGTGCCATCTCAACGATTGTTTGATTTCTTCTTTCAACTACTCCATTTTGTTGAGAAGTATATCTTGTTGTTAGCTCCTTCTTGATACCTTGAGACACGCAGAAGTTTTGAAATTCTTTGGATGTAAATTCTCCTCCACGATCTGATCGAAAGACTTTTATTTTTCTTCCACTTTGCTTTTATATAAAAGCTTTAAACTTAATAAAAGTAGAAAAAACTTCTGACTTTTCTTTCAAGAAGTAAACCCACATCATTCTACTGTAATCATCAAAAAATAATAAGTATATGCCTCCATTGATAGCGAAGTTTGACTTGATCCACATACATCTGAGTGTATCAACTCAAGTGGAGCTTTTGCTCTCCGTGATGTCTTTGTAAATGACAATCTATGCATCTTGCCACATATGCATCCTTCACATATGCTTTCATCTTTCTTGATGAATGGAAGCCCGACAAACAAGTTCTTTTGCTTTAATAGTATGAGGCTTCTAAAATTTAAATGTCTATATCTTAAATATCATAACGGGGAATCATTTTCATTTATAGCTTTTAGATTAGCCTTTTTTAAAGTATTGATAATGGAAAGACTTTATTTGGAGTCATTTTAATGTCTGCATATTAGCTTCCTTCTTTTGTCAAAGATTTTGCATAGTCCATTATCAAATATTAAATAATGATTATTATTCATAAGTTGGCCAAACTTAGAAGATTCTCAGTTAAGCCTGGAATATAGAAAACATCGTGAATGAGTTTAGAAGTAACTTCTTTGCCTTCTACATTTTGTACCTTTCCGTCATCAAACTTAACTTGTGAACTATGTCCTTTTCAAAGCTCAGAAATACATCTTTTTCCATGTCATGTGGTTAATACAACCACTATCGACATACCAAATGTCTTTAGACACTTCTTTAGTATAAATGCAAGAATAAAGTAATGGGTTGGAAGCCTTTCTTTTGTAATATAATAGATTCATCTTTTTAGAACCAATATCCCTTTGAGAATGATTTGATATCTTGCACTTTTTGCAATGAAATCTACAGTCCTTAGATTTAATGATTATCTTTCTTGTAAATAATGCAATGAGAAGAAGATTTTTCTATATCTATAGTTCTTTGATTATATCCTCCTTTGGGTCTTCCATTGTCTTGACCCTCTGTAGAATTCATGTCTTCCATTTTTCTCTTGTCTCGTAACATATTATCTCCTTCTTTGTTTGTCCTGATCTCCATTCTTTTTTTGAAAGAAATGATCTTCATTTTTAGCTTTAGAGTTGCTCATTTTTATTTGAAATGCTAGCTTTAAGGGTTAGTGGTGGATATGTAATTCTTTGCTAATGTGCTTCAAGTGAACCCATTAATTCATATATAGAGAAAAAAGATAAATCTTTACACTCTTCAATAGCAACAACAACATTATCGAATTTAGCAGGTAAACTTCTTAAAATTTTTCAACAATCTTCTTATCAGTAATAGTATCTGCATATAACTTCGAATTTATAGTTATAATAATAGACGATTTTGAAAAGAACTCTTGGATGGTTTCACCATCTTTAATCAAGAGATTATCAAAATCCATCCATAACATTAAGATTAATATAAACTACTTTAGCGTATCCTAAAATTCTTTCTTTAAAAATCTCTCAAATTTCTTTAGAAGTATATGCTCCAAAGATACGAGAAAAGATCTTTTTCCCTACTCCTTGTTGGATGAAGAGAAGAGTCTTTGCATCTTTCTTCTTGTTCTCCTTGAGTTCTTTCTTTTTTCCTTCAATTAGTGAAGTAAGTGTATCTGTATCTTAACTTTCTCATAACCTTTATGATAAGATCCCACAAGTCTTGTAAGATGAAGTGGGTCTTCATTTGAAGACTTCAATAATCATAACTTTCTCCATCAAATATAAGAATGGAGCTTTGGGTGTAGTTGAATAATGGTGTGTTGGAGATGGATTCCATGATATGGAGAAACAAGAGAAGGTTTCAACAAGGATGTAAGGATGAGAGCTCTGATACCAACTTGTTGAAGCAACGAAAGATTGATGGTGGGTAAGAAGCAAATTAGAGGGAGAGAATATAGATCAATGCACAAGGTATATGTGAACTCAAAAACTTCCTTTAATTAAAACTTGAACTTGCATGTAAGACTTGAACTTTTACAAGAAGATGACTTACAATATTTACAATAAAGGAAGACTTACAACACTTGTAAGGAGAAAGATACTTGAGAGACTCTTGTGGTAGTAGTGGACTTTTTGTTGTTGTTGTTGTTTTAAAAGGAGGGCATCTCGGGTGGTATTTATATGCCCCAAGAGTATGGAGATGTTTGAAAGAGATATCTAGAATCCTCTTCCATACTTATCTTTAAGAGAAAATATGTAGATATTTTGGTGGGAGATGGAGATTCTTCGTCTCTCTTTTTTCTAGAATATTCTCCAAGGTGCATATTTTCATGAAGCTTCTTCATATATGATGGAAGATATATGCTCACATTTTCTCATATGGGTGGAGGATTGTAGGCACATGTATAATAACTCATTGCAATAATACTTCATAGGTAAATTACAAATTACATTTTCAACAGTTGCAATGTTTCTAACCGCAAACTCTTCGAATTTAAATGTGAACAGATTGATCATCGATAAATCGAACGTTTGTAATATCCAATACAAGAGCAGTTATGTATGTACATATGCACGCATGCATACATGGATGGATGGATGCAGGCATGAAAGCATGATTGAATCTAGGTATGCTTGAATGTGTGCATGCATGTATGGATGCGTGCATGTGTCTGTGGATGTATCTTGTGACTGACTTATCAATGTGAGTATTGGTTAGTTAGAAAGTAGGAACATATCTTGCTTGTCGGTTTGATCTGACGTTGTAATAGATGATGATGAGGTGTGATCAAGGTTCATTGGGGTGGAATGTCTGGCTTGTGCTATTATATACATCTCGATTAAGATTGGATTTGCCATCCAAAAAAGATTGGCGGCGCAGCTTGTTTCCCATCTCCCATTAATTTTTATGTAATGAGAAGATCTAGTCTTATTAAAAAAATGTCAGGAAAAAAATATATTTTCATATTTAGATTTGTGTTCCTATATTTCGTAGGATAATGATTATGAATAATTGTTGTTGTGTTCATTTAAAAAAGACATTTCCTAATAGATCTTCAGCCATTGGAAAACAAAACATTCACAGTTCTAGGCTCATTGAGAAGAAAATCTTAACTTGAATAACATCGTTAGTGTTACAACATCAAGGAATAAATCAAGAGAGTGTTCTATCACAGTAGGGTTAGCTATCTTTTCTGTTATAATATAGTATCGGGTCGATGCCAGTCCCACGACCTTTGTCTTCAGCTCGTAGCCTCATGTCACCGTCCTCAACTTGTCGTAGTTCCTCCTTTTCATCATCGCCGGGCTACAAATCGAGGCCCCCAGCTCTCTACCAACTGCATCAGCGGGAGTACGTTCTTATACTCCCCGCATATCCAGAACTCGATATCCTCATAACCACATCTGTTAGAGCACCATAAACCTGATTATATCTACAAGCTCATTGACATATATCATCAACACAAGCTGTTCGAGAATAAAATGTGCAACCAGAAGCTATACACGGTAGTTCCTCACCTTATCTTTCATACAATTACCATCCTCCCTCACCTTCAGAGGACCGACCATCTGTTGAACCCCATTGAACCTTACATTGATCACCAATATCTCAGTTTACTGACATTAAATCCATCACTCAAATACATGGCATATAGTCCTAGCGACCCATCCTTCGAATACATGCCTCAAACACCACCGACAACATATCCGATCTCACCATCTCCACCACGCGCTCTAGTTCTCGTCACATATTCCCTCGTCAACCGATCCTAGCAACCCTATACCGATTGTTATTCGAACCACTACGTCGATGACGTCCGCAGCCTCGATCTATGCCTCTTCCACTTCAACGCATCCATCACTTGTAAACTCTGAAATTAACTCCTAACAACTACCTACTATGAAAAACACAGATAAATCCTATTCTATACTCTCATGATTTCTGTGGACTCATTGATGGCACCGATGTATGTTAACCTCTTCTTCCATCCACACCAGAATCCGTTATTTCCTCTGCTTCAATAGGTACCTCATCAAATAATGTAGCACGTGTTACTTGTCTCAAACGTGAGCAAGCCTTGTTGAGTCTTCTTCTAGCCTCTTTATCCGAAGAAGTACTACTCAATATCGTTGAATTGACCACCTCGTATGATGTCTGGCAAACCCTTTCTCGTTTATATGTGCTCCCTCCCACACATGCATCTTATAGCTAAGGATGTAACTGCAAAATATGAAGAAGGGAAATGAGGACGTACTCACATATCTCCAAAAGACATAATATAGTGCAGATCTGGTTGGAGGCCTCCAGACAGGTTGTCGACGCATTTAAGCTTAATGCAGTAATATTCAACAACTTAGGCCCAGATTTTAGCGATATTGTGGTCACCCACTCTTCCTAACCAACACCAATTGTCTAGCTATATTTAGCAAGCATTCTACAAGTGGATGAAATCAAAGTACAAATCAATAACACTTCTTTCAGTGCCAGTGCTAACATTGCCCAATTGGTCCGGTGGTTGAACCGTGGCTCCCCCAAATTACAGACCAAGGTTCAAATCCCCCGAACCCCTCATTATATCAGAAAAAAGGTACTATGGAGGGGAGTAGGGGACTGACCCTGTATCAAAAAAAAGTGCTAACACTGCCCGTCAAACTACTACGCCATTCTTCCAAGTGCATGGTCATGTCCAAAACTGTGACACCCATACCCCAAACATAGTGCCGCATCTAAAACTCACGAAGTGTAGATGTGGTTTATAAGTGGTGGGGATTACTACTTGATAACTTAGGCTTAAATATTTTGGGTGGTTGCTAACGGATACATTTTGGTCCGAACCCAACAAGTTGTCGGGGTCAGTTTTCCTCAATAACGGACCGGGGACCTAAGCCCGGGACGTTACAAAAACAATCAACATGTACCTTGCCATGTATGTGGTGTTTATGGCTATAGTCCATACCGTTGTCGATATCGACATCAAGGAAATAACGCTTCTCAACCTCAGGCAAATATTGCAACCACTACATCACCACCAGATTGGTTTGTAGATTTGGAGCCTCTCATCATATTACCAACAACCTAGCAGCATTATTTGTGGCATAATCGTATCAACGCACAGACACAATATGTGTAGGTAATGGACAAGGTATGCCCATTTATCATATTGGGAATAGTATACTTCACTTAAGTTTTAAATCTCTTCAACTAAATAATGTTCTCTATTCACCATCTGCAAACAAATCATTGTTATCCATATACTGACTTTATCATGATAATAATTGCTCAGTTGAATTTACTTCTATCTCTTTTGTGATAAAGGACCTCGAAACAAGGAAGCCTCTTCTCCAAGGAAAACTTGGTCATGGCCTCTATCATCTTCCATGAAGCATCTCCAATCACAGACCAAGTGCTTTAGTATCAACTCGTTATCCTTCCCAACTTTGGCATCGACGTCTTGGACACCCACAGTTCAAGACAACAAATAAAGTTCTTTTCTCCATGGGAATTTCCACCTTTAATCCACCAAATAAATGTAGTGCATCACTTTATGGTAAAAATAAAAAAGATCCCTTGGAATGAAATAAAAACTCGTTCAACTTTGCCTTTAATTCTTATCTTTAGTGATGTTTGTGGTTCTGTCATACTATCTCAAATTCCCATTATAGATACTTTGCTATTTTCATTGGTGAATCTAAATTCACATGAATATATCTCCTCAAAAGGAAATCTGGTGTTTTTTAAATCTTCAAAAACTTCCAACACCTAGTAGAACGCTAATTCAATACCAAAATAAAAGGCATCCAACTGATGGAGGAGAAGAATTATGTGCATTAGACAAATGTTATTGTTGGAGTATTCACTGTATGCGTCATATATGAGGGAGATGAGTAAATGGATCCTTCCCCATTCAAGAGTTTAGTCCCACATCTACCAGTGGTGGGATTTGGAGGCTCTGTGGCGGCTATATAAGAAGCCCCAGACCTCCTGTATCAGATGAGAAAGTCAATAGACAAACACGACCCTTTGAGGCCTTCTCCTGTGGTTTCATCCCGCTCCTCATGGAGTAGGGTTCCACATAAAATCCCCCGTTCTTATTGTTCTTTATCCTTTTCCATGTTTTCTCTTCAGCTTCCATGTTTTATCTTTTTCGCTCTGATAGCATGTTAGAAAAATAGGAAGCGGAAGAGAAAACATGGAAAAAGATAAAGAACAATAAGAACGCGTGATTTTACGTGGAACCCTACTCCGCGAGGAGTGTGATGAAACCACGGGAGAATGCCTCAAAGGGTCGTGTTTGTCTATTGACTTTCTCATCTGATACAGGAGGTCTGGGGCTCCTTATATAGCCTCCACAGAGCCTCCAAGTCCCACCACTGGTAGATGTGGGACTAAACTCTTGGATGGGGTAAATGGATACTGGAAGGATCCATTTACCCATATCCCTCATATATGACGCATACAGTGAATACTCCAACAGTTATAAAAATGAAGGGATTCTTCATCGTTTAAGTTGTTGTCGCACACACGAACAAAAAGATGTGGCAGAGAGGAAAATACAACATTCGTTAACACCGGCCTCACAATCTTATATCATGCATCCCTACCAAAATCGGGTATATGTCTTTTCTACATCAGTTTATCTCATCAATCATCAACACACTGCCATTCTCAATGGGTCATTTCCATTCGATATTCTTCATAAGTCCAACCCCAATTTCAATTTCCTGAGAGGTTTTAGCTGTGCAGTTTATCCGATACTTCATCCTTACAACTCCCACAAATTTTCTTTTAGAATTGTGAAGTGTATTTTTCTTGGATGTGCTGAAAAATATATGGATTATTGCTGTCTTGATCTATCTATAAAGAAACTTTATGTTGCTCGACATGTGCAGTTTGATGAGAAATATTTTTCTTTAAATGATATCTCAATTTTTGGTCCTCCACCAGTAAATGAGCGCACTCCACCATGGGCAGTTATTTCAACAAACAACTTGATGTCAATAATATCTGATCCCCGTACCAACAAAAGAAACTTTTGTTGGATGGGTTCTCCTCCTTGTGGGAACCTGATGAATCTCCCTTTCATCACCTTTATTCTATCATTTTGTCCTTAAAAAGTCTAGTAAATGCATGTAAGTTCCTTTAATTCACACATTTTATCATTCGTGCATCATTGTGTAAATAGTGTATAAAAGCCATTTTTAATGCCAAAATTATAGAATAAGAAAAGAAAAGAAAATAATAAAATATTGAAGATATTTATGACTCTAAACTCCGAGACCTAGACATCTCAATGACTAGGTCAATAAGGAATAAAGTAGTGGGAGATAAGGGCCAAAATACAAGAAAATTCACATTTATTTTATTCATTTTTATTCATTTTTGGGACCTATTTTTAGTTTCACTTTGTATACCTCAAATAAAGAAACTTTATAAATGAAAGTTGTAGATAACAAAATATAGAAAAATATAAAATTTAGTTTACATTATACAGTATACAAAATACAGTCTGAATAAGAATCCAAAATCCCAACTTCCCAGACCCATAGCTCTCAAATAAAAACTCAAAATATATCAAGATCACTTTTAATTGTATATAACTTTTAATAAGCTATTTAATGAAGATGGTTTCATATTTTTTTGAGTTACGATATGAAAGTTAGGTTTTTGACCCATATTGTATAGTTATACTGATTAAAGTATTTATTTTATTTATTATTCATTATTTTTATAATTTTATATTTTTATAATTTCGTAAATATTATTTATAATATGTGTGCATCTTAAAAAATGAATTAAAACATAAATAAAACATTAAATTAAAATACTTGTATAAAATACATAGGTAAACTACCTATATCTATACCTATATAATAAATACATCTATTTATTTAAGGGTGTATAATATATCAGAAAAATAAAATAAAAATATATTTAAGTCTATAAAAATAAGGTATAAATATATAAAATAATAAACTAAATTAATACAATCAAAAATACAAAATAAAAATAAAATACATAAATAAATAGATAAATATACCTATATATAACACTTAAAAAGTAACTTGTAATTTTAAAATACAAAAAAATAAATAAAAATCACAATAAAATATTTCAGAAAATAATAAATACTTTTTATTTTATAATATAAAATGAATAAAAATGTTTATTCTTTTTAATCGAATTTCTAAATATTTTTTCCAGAGCTTTTTCCTGGTTGGTCCACGTAGACCAACTAGGAGCGTCAGAGAGTAGACCACGTGTCAACTCTCTGACCAGCCCCTGCGCCTTTGTTAGAACCTCGTTTATCCATTTCTCGATTTTTTCGCAGCTCCGTCTTGCACCATTTGATGTCGCGTTCTTCATGACTTTTCTTCCTCGATATGTGGTGATTCACGCCCAAGCTTAACATCGGGGATTGCATCGCTGATTCACTCGTTCGATTATTGGAACCACCCAGTCTTGTACATAGCAGAATCCTTGATCTTCCATCTCCTCTTTAAAACCTTTTTTGGCCGCTTTCTTCTCTCCCTAAGGCGCGCAATGGAGAGAGGATGGTGACAGCATCCGATCCATGCCTTTAGGTTGATTGAGGGAGCAGTCTTAGAGCGCTTCCACCATCTCCGGCCAAGGTTGGTCGTCGAGGTCTTGCCTCCTGGTTTCGTCGGCAAGGTAACGCTCTTTCCTAGTTTTTCTTGCTTAGATTAGCTTCTAAGATTAGTTTTAGATCTTGTTTTATCCATTAGTCACTGTAATTAGCCACAACACCTTCCTTCGAAGTTTGCTGGAGTTGTGCTCCGGTGATTTCTTCCATCGTGCATTGCTAGCCATCCATCGCATCTAACCACCCCAAATCTTTTCCTTTTGCTTCTTAAACGTCCCATGCCCCTTTACTTCCCCAGATCAACCCCCAATCTGGTTGCTCAGCTCCTCTTCCTTCGCCGTCACCGGAGGAGCGTCGTCCGACTCCATCTTTCGCCCATCTCGCATGCAACGGGGTTGAGGCACTTTGCCCTCGACTCTTTGACTCTTTTTTACAGGTACATGAGCACTTCACGAATGTCTGGAGGCATTTTGATTCTCACCGAAGGTACATGGAGCCTCTAGGCTCCCTCGATCTCGCTGGCGAGCTCCGATCATCATTGGAGTGTTTTGGAGCTTCCAGGCATTAGAGGACCGCCCGGGAGGTGATTGGGGCAATTTGGAGCTTCAGATTCCGTCGGAGGAGGAAGATCTGGATGGCGAAGGCTCGCCTCACCGCGAGTTCATCCCTGTTCTTCCTCACCCTCCGTCCACCGTCAGATAAGCCCAGTTCTTCCAGGCCATCCAACCGTCGTTCGATCAACCGCGCAGTAGGCGTACGATCAAAGGCCAGGATCTAATCTTGGCCACTCATCTGCGAACATGTATCGGTGTGCCATAGCTCGCCACGAGTCAAGTGGCTCGATAGCCACCGTTGGATCGTGGGCTTAGATTGGGTAATTTACAGATATTCCCCCGGTCATTTTTGTATTAATATAAGAATGTAAACTTTCATAGCCAGTTTTAATATTTTTGTAATTGCAAAAAGACCCTTGAGCTTCTGGTATTTACATTTCGGTCTGTGTCACGTCACCTCACGTGATGCATCATGTGAGGTGGTAATTTTGCGGTGGGACCTTATGGTTTTGTGAATTTATGATCAGTCCAGAAACTTCTATAATTACTTATAAATTTTTAGGAAAATTGCAGTGAGGATCTTGGACTTTCTGATATTTACATAAATACCCCTATCAGCATTACATTTTCTCTTTGTTTCTTATATTTATTTTATATATCGATATTATTCTAAAAAATCCACAAAAATACGCGTAACTTCCTTTTGCGTTGCTCTTTTATGCCATATTTTTAATTTGAAATTTTAGGACTTTTAAATATTTATTAAAAATAAAAAACATTCCTTTTGTGCCTATTTGCACTATAAAATATATAAAAATTATAAAAACTTTTTAAAAAATTCCCAAAAAATATATTTTGTGTATTTTATATTTTTTACCTTCATACTAAAAATCACTAAAAATATAAAAGGCAACTCAAAAAAATGAAAAAAACCTTAAAATCTTCATAAAAATATATAAAATCATAAAAATTCCAAACAAAATATATTTTCTATTTCTAAATTTTCTTTATATTATTGTTTCTATATTAAAATTAATTTAGATAATTTCTGACTATGTTTACTATTTTTCATTTCCATTTTAATTTTGGATATTAATTTATTCCCTGTTTTAAAGTGTTTTTGGATTTAAAAATATATAAAAATTAGCAAAAAATCTTAAAAATCACAAAAACAATAAAAAAATATTAAATACCCAAAAATATTGTATTTTCTTATTTTTTGATTACTTTTGTTAATTTTTTTAATCGCCCCTAGCTTATATTGTATATAAATTTTGTATATAGCTTATTTTATATATTAAAAGAAAAAGGAAAAATATAAAAATATAAAAGAAAATATAAAAAATAGGAAATTAAAAATTAAAATATAAAAATATAAATCAAAATAAAATAAAATAAAAAAATAAAAAATGCACACTAAAAGCATAGATAAATAGTTCACAATCACCATTTTGTGCTTCATTGCCACGATCTAGTTGTTTGCTCCCTATGTCGACCTCTACATACTTGCACCAATACACATCCTTGTTGTAGAGCTATAATAAATTTTAACTCTGCATCTTCTTTTCATTGCTTGATTATCTGTTTTGGGTTAATTGTTGATTACCCGGGTTTCGTGAGCGGTCGCTGCGACATCGTAGTCTAGCCTTGTGTAGACTACTTTAGACCCTCACAGAATTTGTGTTTTCAGAACCTAGTCTATATATATAGGATATTGGTAGTCCTATTTGGAAAAGGAAAAATCAATTGAAAGAGGCATCATTTTGTTGCTTTATGTTGATGACATGCTAATTGTAGGCAACAATGGAGAGAGAATTTCTGGCTTAAAGAAGGAGTTGAGCAAGTTCTTTGCTATGAAGGATTTGGGGCATGCATGTCAGATAACTAACATGAAGATCACTCGAGACATGGGAACAACGAAACTTCAGCTTTCACAAGAGAAGTACATCGAGAAGGTACTTCAAAGATTTCATATGGAAAAGGCAAAGACAGCTAGCACCCCTCTTGGAATGTATTTCAAGTTAAATTCTAAAGATAGCCCATAAAATAATGCAAAGAAGAAAGATATGGAAAGAGTTCCCCATGCATCAGCCACAGGTAGTCTCATGTGAGCCATGGTTTGTACAAGGCCATGTATTGCTCATGCAGTTGGAGTTATTAGTAGATTCATCTCAAATATAGGAAAATTGCATTGAGAAGCAGTTAAATGGATCTTGAGATATCTTCAAGGTTGTGAAACCCCCGAAACTCGAACAGGGACTAAAATGCAAAATCCAGCAGGATCTAGGCTAAATTACAAATCTGCTTTTATTCCCATGTTCAAAAAATTTATTTGAGTAGTCCATTGTGTAGGGCTCGTCGATAGCTTTCCAACGAGTCCAAGAACGTTAAAATCCGATTCCAGGACCCCGAGCTACGACTATTTTAGTGATGAGGGGTCCAGGTCATATTCGGATCCGAACCCGGATCCGAATCCGAGTTTTGCCCTTAAACCCCAACCCCCCTTTCGTCCAAAACGCCCAAACCCTCCTCCTCTTCGATCAGCCCTCTTCCTCCCCCTTTTTTCCCTCACCGAAGCTCGCCGGAGCGTCACGGATCGACGATCCGAAGTCCAGATCGTGTCGAGAAGGTCTGGCTCACCCCCATGTGCGGCTTCCGTCGCGAACGAAGCGGCGTTCTTCATCGACGGAGAAATCGAGGTTCGAGTTTTCTTTAGGTACAATATCTCCCTCTCTCTTGCTGCGGATTTCACGTGTTTTTCATCCTACATTGAGCCTCCTTAGAGCCTTAGGCATGATAGAAATATAGATTCTTGTACCCCACGAACTTCCATTGTCAAACATTCTCCTCCACAAGCTCAAATAACCCAGGAAAAGTTTTTGACACGCAGCTCAACGGAGCTTGTATACATGAAAGTACCTCGTTCCATATTTGTGGAACATGGAAACCTGACATCTAAGACATGGGACTGCAAAATCACTTCCATATAGCCAATGTTTCTTTGCAGAGTTATTGAAAATTATTAAGTAAATAGACTTGAAGGTCTGGTAATTGAGCAATAGGCTCTCTGAATATAAGATCTGTGTTCAAATTTTTCATATCAGAAGAAATCATGTCAGGACCCCTGAACTGAGGCATTGCTAATTGAATTCTCTGCATGTTTATGCTTCTCATGGACGGTCTGTTACACACATGATGGATAAGTATAACACTTGGAGTACTTGATTTCTGATCGTCATGTCTTACAAATCAAATGAATATCTTCTTTTTCTCTGTTCTTGAAACTAATACTGCATTAGTGGAATGCTGGTATGGAATTTGTAATAGTTGTCTGATGATAACAGATAACTGAGTGTATGAATCCCATTTCCAGATACCCCGGATATAATCATATGTACATACAACAACTTAATAGAACAGGATTCGAGCTTGTTAGATTCCCATTCTTGTACGATTCTTCTTGGAGCTGCATGCTCCTATGACTAATAAATACACAACACACAAACAAGAGTTTACTCTAGGTTCTGAGCCAATCATGCAAGATTTCGGACGGATATTTTGCACACAAATGTACATCTCAGAGTTCAATGACATGTATGATTACACGAACCTGAGTTAGCTATGTAAATCTCGCACACACACCAAAATGGACTTGCTCGAAATTTTTATCTCAAATGTTATGATGATAGGATACAGATTATCAAAATTTTGTGGGAAACTTTCCCATCTCCATTTTATTCCAGGAAAGTATGTCATCCTCCTTGTCATCATCAAATCATAAGTTGTTCACGCAGCATCTTAACAAATTGAGTAAATACGATATTATGGGAATGTTGTTGTCTCCTTGTTCTAAATCAAATTTCATTATAAATTCTAGTGCATTCTTTTCAGGGTGTATGCATTATAGACATGGTCGCATCCACATATTTACATAAACTAAAGGAAATGAAAGGTTGAAGCTTGAGAACCGTAAGTCCCCCTTCCTAAAGTGACAAGAGGGGATTTATGGCTATTAGAGAGTATCCTCTTCAATATACTGGTGCCGTTTTTTGTGTCTACCTTTTCCTTTCCTTTGTTTATCTTTCTTGTATAAGAGCATGTGATATATTTCTGATGTTGACTAGATTTGCTTAGTGTTCAATACACTTACAGATCCAGAATAAATCAACTTAGAACTTGTATCTAGATTCAAAAACACATTTGACCTAGGTAGTTGTTGAAGTCCAAGCAGAACACCTCGGCTGCATGAGATATGGTTACCAATTCAATTATCTGTGATATAATGAGGAGAGGAAGTCATTGATCTTCTCAAACATTAATTACAGTGATCAACATGGTATTTGCAACCTGACAACATTGAAAGGTACTGTCTTGATATCCAACTTGCAAGAAACACCAAACCCCCCCGAGATCTAAATGAGATTGTTGTCATACTTATGATTTTTTTTGAATGGGGAGGTTGTCCCAATATGCCTGCTAGCTCTAGGACATTTGTGGTGTTTGGGTAGATGGAGTAGTTGCTGCCAAGGGAGGGGCATGCACCCTTGGGGCCCCGGGTAGAAGCCTAGATGACCGCAATCCCAACTGCTACTGTAGCTGCGATGCTTGGGGGACATGTTGCTTGGCACACCGAGGTGCTAATCTGACGGTGTTGGCCTCGGCACTTGCGTGCTTTAGCCCGGTGCTCGAGCGCGGGCCAAGTAGTCGTGGTTGGTCGGCTAGTGTTTTGCTTGTCACTTAGAGTTAACACTCGTGTACGGGACAATGTAGGCCACATTGGCCGGTATTCCGAGTGGGAGCACTAAGAGGGGAGTTCCGGGAAAATATGGTTAATGAAGTTGGTGGTGGGACGCTAATCTCCTGTGTATAAGGAGGATTGGATTCTCGCGATGATTTGTGGGTTGTAATCTAATTTGTGAATCGGAAGCACAATTGCGAAGTGGAACTAAGTGGACGTGTTGGGAACTTAGTTAGGATGCATTGTACCCCACCGCATGCCTACAGAGGCACGCCAACCCTAAGGTGTTTTCTTTTACCTTAGAGTCATAGTGTGAGGTCTCATCCAGACCAAGACCACAGACTATCCACGAAGCTTGGTTACTCATATCCATATCCAGATCAACCATAGAAAAATAAAGATAAAAATATAATTCTTTGTGAGACCAGTTACACAGTTGTTCTTTTGCACACATTTAAATTATATCCTGCTTGTTTTTGTGTAGTTTTGTTTAAATCGTATTGGGCAACTTTGCTCATAACGTACCTATGTGTGGATTCGCATGTTCGCAACAGTGATTGTTGGAGGCACCATCACTTTTTGTGCAGCGTTATGACACTTTTTGTGGTATAGTTGTCAGTAGTTTTACCATCCTTCTTCACTTGTAGTATTTTGTTGAGAGACATGGCATGAAATGTATAAAGGTGGACGCCTATTTTATGCGTGCATGTATATTTTTTGTGGACATGGAAATGATCAATGGAATGTAATGGAATATGGAATGTGAACAGATTTTATAAGAAGCAAAATTTTAAATTCCTTTGCATGTTGCTATTTTTCTCCTATTGTTACGCATATCAAATATTCGAATGTGGAATGTGTATGCATGGAATTGGTTTGCTGAGTACCCGGATCCTAGGGGCGTCACAGCTTGGTATCAGAGCAGCGGTACTCCATTCCGTTCTACGTATATCATTCCTCGTTGGTGTTCGAATATTGGATAGTGTGAAAGTCTTCTGACCCAACACGAGTCCACAGGAGAATAGCATGTTTACATCCATGTCCATATGTCTCTCTTAAGTCAAGCAACACATATGATGGTAGGATTGGGTGCATCTCCACCTTGAGGACACCTGTTTCTCAGCCATGGTAGTGTAGGCTACTTTACCTGCATAGTAGACTCAGCGATATAGGAGCAGTTGATAAAGGATGTTAGAGTTGTGCACGAGTTGCTAATGTGTTTCCAGATGAATTTCCTAGATTACCACAAGTACGGGAGATAGAGTTTGAGATCATGCTACTGCCAGTCACCCAACCGATCTCTATTCCCCCATACAGGTTGGCACCAACTGAGCTCAAGGATCTCAAAGTATAGTTGTAGGAGCAGTTGGAAAAGGGATTCATCCGCCTCAACACATCACCATAGGAAGCACTAGTTTCTTTTGTGAAAAAGAAGGATGTATTCTTAAGGCTATGCATAGACTACATGCAACTGGGTAAGAGAACAGTTACGAACCGTTTCCCACAGATTGATAATCTCTTTGATCAGTTACAGAGATCAACAGTATTCTTTAAGATTGACATGTAGTCAGGATATCACTAGTTGAGGATCAAAGAGGCCGACGTGATGAAGTCTGCATTCGACACTAGATATGGCCATTATGAGTTCTTGGTAATGCCATTGGACTCACGAATGCACCTGTCGTATTCATGGATTTGATTAACCGGGTCTTCCATCCGTATTTGGAAAGATTTGTGATTGTGTTCATTGACGATGTTCTATTTTACTCTCATGATGAATACGAGCACAGGTCTCATTTTCTCACCGTACTAGAGACGCTCCGAGAGTACTAGTTGTATGCTAAATATAGCAAGTGTGAGTTTTGACTTTATAAGGTGTCTTTTCTTGGCCACGTGGTTTCTGGGGTGGGGGTGTTAGTTGACCCCGCCAAGATAGAGGCAGTGGTGTCTTGGGAGCAGCCCAAGACGATTACATAGATTTGCAGCTTCCTTGGCATCGCCGGCTACTACAGGAGGTTTGTTAGAGGGTTCTCTCAGTTGGCTCTACCCCTCACCCGGTTGACACAAAAGGATGTGCCATTTGTATGGAGTGACAAATGTGAGTTGAGCTTTCGAATGCTGAAAGAATGATTGACTTCTGCGCCCATCCTCACCCTTCCTTCTGGTACCTTAGATTTCACCGTGTACACGGATGCTTCCAAGGAGGGCTTGGGTGCAGTGTTGATGCAGCGTGGACAGGTTGTGGCATACGCGTCACGACAGTTGAAGAACCATGAACGCAACTACCCCACTCACGGCTTGGATTTGGTGGTCGTAGTCTTTGCATTAAAGATATGGCGTCACTATTTGTATGGGGTGACATTTGAGATTTTCACAGATCACAAGAGACTCAAATACATTTTTGATAAGAAGGAACTGAATATGAGGCAAAGGCGGTGGATGGAATTTTTAAAAGATTATGATTGTACCATCTCTTATCATCCTGGTAAGGGGAATGTGGTAGCAGACGCCTTGAGTAGGCGACCATACACTGAGGGTTCGGTAGCCTGGTTGCAGACTTGGGATGTGCTCACTACACTTAGTGAATGGCATCCATTTGAGGCACATCCGATGCAGTGACAGTGCCAGCCAAGTATAGCAGCTTGTGGGACAGGATCGTTCAAGGGCAACAGACAGATCAAAGGATCCAAAACTTGTACTATAGATGCTTGAAGGATGAATTCGACGGATTTCGGGTCCGTGAATCCATCGTATGGAAGGGAGACCGTGTGTGTGTCCCAGATGATAAGGAGTTGAGGAGAGAGATCCTGGATGAGGCGCATAGCTCAAGACTTTCCATACATCCAGGTGGCACCAAGATGTACATGGACCTCCATCAACACTTTTAGTGGGAAGGCATGAAGAAGGAAATAGCCGAACATGTTAGCAGATGTCTTACCTTCCAGATGGTGAAGGCAGAACACCAAAGACCTCCTGGTTTACTGCAACCTCTTCCCATCCCGGTGTGGAAATGGGAGGGCATCTCCATGGATTTTGTCACATCATTGCCGCGTACCTCTGGAGGCTTGATGCGATATGGGTCATCGTTGACCGGTTGACCAAGTCAGCCCATTTCATCCCGGTCAACATGACATATACACCAGTGCAGCTAGCCAAGTTATATATTCAGCACGTCATTTGGTTGCATGGGATACCCAAGGAAGTACTGTCGATAAAGATTCCCGTTTCACATCACACTACTGGGGAGAGTTCATGAAGCCTTGAAGACAGAGCTACATATGAGTTTAGCCTACCATCCACAGACAGATGGGCAGTCTGAGAGGACCATTCAGACCTGGGAGGATCTACTACGAGCATGTGCGATTGAGTGGAAGGGATCTTGGAAGGATCACCTCCCACTACTTGAGTTCACATATAACAATAGCTACCATGCCGGTATAGGCATGGCACCTTTTGAGACGTTGTACGGGAGGCGGTGCACCACTCCTTTATGTTGGCACCAGGTGGGTGACAACGTCATGTTCACCCCACAGATTATTGAGGAGACCTCTAAGGTGGTGGATACTGTTAGAAGGAAATTACTGACTGTGCAGAGCCGTCAGAAGAGTTACGCCCGACCATCGACGTAGGGACCTTGAGTTTCAGGTATGTTATCCTAAATTCGCTCCCTAGTGGGTACAGTTCTTAGCCAATCCTGTGTGACTAAGTGTTTCTCATGATCACAGGTCGGAGACTCCGTGTTCTTACGCGTGTCCCCAATGAGGGACGTACAACGTTTCGGTGCAAAAGGCAAGCTAGCACCGCATTTTGTAGGGCCATTCGAGATTTTGGCCCGTGTGGGGAAAGTAGCCTACAGGGTAGCCCTTCCCCCATACCTCGAGGGCATCCATGACGTATTCCACGTGTCGAATCTCAAAAGTACATCCGAGATCCTCGCCACGTGATCAGCTACGAGGACTTGACGATGGAGCCAAACCTATCCTTCCCAGAAGAGCCCGGTGCAGATTTTGGACCACGCGATTAAGAAGTTGAGGCGGAAGGAGATCTCTTTGGTCAAGGTCATGTGGCGAAGTCAAGACGTCGATGAAGCAATGTGGGGAACCTGAGGCGGACATGAGGGAGAAATACCCTCAATTGTTCACAGGTATGGAACTGAAGCCGTAGTCGAGTTCTTTTGTGATTTTTGTGGGCTTTGCTCTCTTTGAGATTTTTATGGGCTCATTCCTCGGTGAGGCTTGGATACAATGGGGTTCGGGTGTTGAAATCGACTAGAGTCATCCTAAGTCTCGGGGACGATACTTCCTTTGAGATTTTTATGATGTGAAACCCCCGAAACCCGAACACGGACCAAAATGCAAAATCCAGCCGGATCTGGGATAAATTGCAAATCTGCTTTTATTACCATATTCAAAAAATTTATTTGAGTAGTCCATTGTGTGGGGCTCGTCGATAGCTTTCCAACGAGTCCAAGAACGTTAAAATCCGATTCCGGGAGCCCGAGTTACGACTATTTTAGTGATGAGGGGTCGAGGTCATATTCGGATCCGAACCCGGATCCGAATCCGAGTTTTGCCCTTAAACCCCAACCCCCTCTCGTCCAAAACGCCCAAACCCTCCTCCTCTTCGATCAGCCCTCTTCCTCCCCCTTTTTTCCCTCACCGGAGCTCGCCGGAGCGTCACGGATCAACGATCCGAAGTCCAGATCGTGTCGATAAGGTCTGGCTCACCCCCATGTGCGGCTTCCGTCGCGAACGAAGCGGCGTTCTTCACCGACGGAGAAAATCGAGGTTCGAGTTTTCTTTAGGTACGATATCTCCCTCTCTCTTGCTACGGATTTCCACGTGTTTTTCATCCTACATTGAGCCTCCTTAGAGCCTTAGGCGTGATAGAAATGTAGATTCTTGTACTCCACGAACTTCCATTGTCAAACATTCTCCTCCACAAGCTCAAATAACCCAGGAAAAGTTTTTGACACGCAGCTCAACTGAGCTTGTATACATGAAAGTACCTCGTTCCATATTTGTGGAACATGGAAACCTGACATCTAAGGCATGGGACTGCAAAATCACTTCCATATAGCCAATGTTTCTTTGCAGAGTTATTGAAAATTATTAAGTAAATAGACTTGAAGGTCTGGTAATTGAGCAATAGGCTCTCTGAATATAAGATCTGTGTTCAGATTTTTCATATCAGAAGAAACCATGTCAGGACCCCTGAACTGAGGCATTGCTAATTGAATTCTCTGCATGTTTATGCTTCTCATGGACGGTCTGTTACACACATGATGGATAAGTATAACACTTGGAGTACTTGGTTTCTGATCGTCATGTCTTACAAATCAAATGAATATCTTCTTTTTCTCTGTTCTTGAAACTAATACTGCATTAGTGAAATGCTGGTATGGAATCTGTAATAGTTGTCTGCTGATAACAGATAACTGAGTGTATGAATCCCATTTCCAGATACCCCGGATATAATCATATGTACATACAACAGCTTAATAGAACAGGATTCGAGCTTGTTAGATTCCCATTCTTGTACGATTCTTCTTGGAGCTGCATGCTCTTATGACTAATAAAAACACAACACACAAACAAGAGTTTACTCCTAGGTTCTGAGCCAATCATGCAAGATTTCGGACGGATATTTTGCACACAAATGTACATCTCAGAGTTCAATGACCTGTATGATTACATGAACCTGAGTTAGCTATGTAAATCTCGCACACACACCAAAACGAACTTGCTCGAAATTTCTATCTCAAGTTATGATGATAGGATACAGATTATCAAAATTTTGTGGGAAACTTTCCCATCTCCATTTTATTCCAGGAAAGTATGTCATCCTCCTTGTCATCATCAAATCATAAGTTGTTCACGCAGCATCTTAACAAATTGAGTAAATACGATATTATGGGAATGTTGTTGTCTCCTTGTTCTAAATCAAATTTCATTATAAATTCTAGTGCATTCTTTTCAGGGTGTATGCATTATAGACATGGTCGCATCACATATTTACATAAACTAAATGAATGGTTGAAGCTTGAGAACCATAAGTCCCCCTTCCTAAAGTGACAAGAGGGGATTTATGGCTATTAGAGAGTATACTCTTCAATATACTGGTGCCGTTTTTTGTGTCTACCTTTTCCTTTCCTTTGTTTATCTTTCTTGTATAAGAGCATGTGATATATTTCTGATGTTGACTAGATTTGCTTAGTGTTCAATACACTTACAGATCCAGAATAAATCAACTTAGAACTTATATCTAGATTCAGAAACACATTTGACCTAGGTAGTTGTTGAAGTCCAAGCAGAACACCTCGGCTGCATGAGATCTGGTAACCAATTCAGTTATCTGTGATATAATGAGGAGAGGAAGTCATTGATCTTCTCAAACATTAATTACAGTGATCAACATGGTATTTGCAACCTGACAACATTGAAAGGTACTGTCTTGATATCCAACTTGCAAGAAACACCAAACCCCCCCGAGATCTAAATGAGAATGTTGTCATACTTATGATTTTTTTCATGAATGGGGAGGTTGTCCCAATATGCCTGCTAGCTCTAGGACATTTGTGGTATTTGGGTAGATGGAGTAGTTGCTGCCAAGGGAGGGGCATGCACCCTTGGGGCCCCGGGTAGAAGCCTAGATGACCGCGATCCCAATTGCTACTGTAGCTGCGATGGTTGGGGGACATGTTGCTTGGCACACCGAGGTGCTAATCTGATGGTGTTGGCCTCGGCACTTGCGTGCTTTAGCCCGGTGCTCGAGCGCGAGCCAAGAAGTCGTGGTTGGTCGGCTAGTGTTTCGCTTGTCACTTAGAGTTAACACTCGTGTACGGGACAATGTAGGCCACATTGGCCGGTATTCCGAGTGGGAGCACTAAGAGGGGAGTTCCGGGAAAATATGGTTAATGAAGTTGGTGATGGGACGCTAATCTCCTGTGTATAAGGAGGATCGGATTCTCGCGATGATTTGTGGGTTGTAATCTAATTTGTGAATCGGAAGCACAATTGCGAAGTGGAACTAAGTGGACGTGTTGGGAACTTAGTTAGGATGCATTGTACCCCACCGCATTCCTACAGAGGCACCCCAACCCTAAGGTGTTTTCTTTTACCTTAGAGTCATAGTGTGAGGTCTCATCCAGACCAAGACCACAGACTATCCACGAAGCTTGGTTACTCATATCCATATCCAGATCAACCATAGAAAAATAAAGATAAAAATATAATTCTTTGTGAGACCAGTTACACAGTTGTTCTTTTGCACACATATAAATTATATCCTGCTTGTTTTTGTGTAGTTTTGTTTAAATCGTATTGGGCAACTTTGCTCATAACGTACGTATGTGTGGATTCGCAGGTTCGCAACAGTGATTGTTGGAGGCACCATCACTTTTTGTGCAGCGTTATGACACTTTTTGTGGTATAGTTGTCAGTAGTTTTACCATCCTTCTTCACTTGTAGTATTTTGTTGAGAGACATGGCATGAAATGTATAATGGTGGACGCCTATTTTATGCTTGCATGTATATTTTTTGTGGACATGGAAATGATCAATGGAATGTAATGGAATATGGAATATGAACAGATTTTATAAGAAGCAAAATTTTAAATTCCTTTGCATGTTGCTATTTTTCTCCTATTGTTACGCATATCAAATATTCGAATGTGGAATGTGTATGCATGGAATTGGTTTGCTGAGTACCCGGATCCTAGGGGCGTCATAGCTTGGTATCAGAGCAGCGGTACTCCATTCCGTTCTACGTATATCATTCCTCGTTGGTGTTCGAATATTGGATAGTGTGAAAGTCTTCTGACCCAACACGAGTCCACAGGAGAATAGCATGTTTACATCCATGTCCATATGTCTCTCTTAAGTCAAGCAACACATATGATGGTAGGATTGGGTGCATCTCCACCTTGAGGACACCTGTTTCTCAGCCAGGGTAGTGTAGGCTACTTTACCTGCATAGTAGACTCAGCGATATAGGAGCAGTTGATAAAGGATGTTAGAGTTGTGCACGAGTTGCTAATGTGTTTCCAGATGAATTTCCTAGATTACCACCAGTACGGGAGATAGAGTTTGAGATCATGCTACTGCCAGTCACCCAACCGATCTCTATTCTCCCATACAGGTTGGCACCAACTGAGCTCAAGGATCTCAAAGTATAGTTGTAGGATCAGTTGGAAAAGGGATTCATCCGCCTCAACACATCACCATAGGAAGAACTAGTTTCTTTTGTGAAAAAGAAGGATGTATTCTTAAGGCTATGCATAGACTACATGCAACTGAGTAAGAGAACAGTTACGAACCGTTTCCCACAGATTTATAATCACTTTGATCAGTTACAGAGATCAACAGTATTCTTTAAGATTGACATGTAGTCAGGATATCACTAGTTGAGGATCAAAGAGGCCGACGTGATGAAGTCTGCATTCGACACTAGATATGGCCATTATGAGTTCTTGGTAATGCCATTGGACTCACGAATGCACCTGTCGTATTCATGGATTTGATTAACCGGGTCTTCCATCCGTATTTGGAAAGATTTGTGATTGTGTTCATTGACGATGTTCTATTTTACTCTCATGATGAATACGAGCACAGGTCTCATTTTCTCACCGTACTAGAGACGCTCCGAGAGTACTAGTTGTATGCTAAATATAGCAAGTGTGAGTTTTGACTTCATAAGGTGTCTTTTCTTGGCCACGTGGTTTCTGGGGTAGGGGTGTTAGTTGACCCCGCCAAGATAGAGGCAGTGGTATCTTGGGAGCAGCCCAAGACGATTACAGAGATTTGCAGCTTCCTTGGCCTCGCCGGCTACTACAGGAGGTTTGTTAGAGGGTTCTCTCAGTTGGCTCTACCCCTCACCTGGTTGACGCAAAAGGATGTGCCATTTGTATGGAGTGACAAATATGAGTTGAGCTTTCGAATGCTGAAAGAGTGATTGACTTCTGCGCCCATCCTCACCCTTCCTTCTGGTACCTTACATTTCACCGTGTACACGGATGCTTCTAAGGAGGGCTTGGGTGCAGTATTGATGCAGCGTGGACAGAGTGTGGCATACGCGTCACGACAGTTGAAGAACCATGAACGCAACTACCCCACTCACGGCTTGGAGTTGGCGACCGTAGTCTTTGCATTAAAGATATGACGTCACTATTTGTGTGGGGTGACATTTGAGATTTTCACAGATCACAAGAGCCTCAAATACATTTTTGATCAGAAGGAACTGAATATGAGGCAAAGGCGGTGGATGGAACTGCTAAAAGATTATGATTGTACCATCTCTTATCATCCTGGTAAGGGGAATGTGGTAGCAGACGCCTTGAGTAGGCGATCATACACTGAGGGTTCGGTAGCCTGGTTGCAGAATTGGGATGTTCTCACTACACTTAGTGAATGGCATCCATTTGAGGGCACATCCGATGCAGTGACAGTGCCAGCCAAGTATAGCAGCTTGTGGGACAGGATCGTTCAAGGGCAACAGACAGATCAAAGGATCCAAGACTTGTACTATAGATGCTTGAAGGATGAATTCGACGGATTTCGGGTCCGTGAATCCATCGTATAGAAGGGAGACCGTGTGTGTGTCCCAGATGATAAGGAGTTGAGGAGAGAGATCCTGGATGAGGCGCATAGCTCAAGACTTTCCATACATCCAGGTGGCACCAAGATGTACATGGACCTCCATCAACACTTTTAGTGGGAAGGCATGAAGAAGGAAATAGCCGAACATGTTAGCAGATGTCTTACCTTCCAGATGGTGAAGACAGAACACCAAAGACCTCTTGGTTTATTGCAACCTCTTCCCATCCCGGTGTGGAAATGGGAGGGCATCTCCATGGATTTTGTCACATCATTGCCGCGTACCTCTGGAAGGCTTGATGCGATATGGGTCATCGTTGACCGGTTGACCAAGCAGCCCATTTCATTCCGGTCAACATGACATATACACCAGTGCAGCTAGCCAAGTTATATATTCAGCACGTCATTCGGTTGCATGGGATATCCAAGGAAGTACTGTCGACAAAGATTCCCGTTTCACATCACACTACTGGGGAGAGTTCATGAAAGCCTTGAAGACAGAGCTACATATGAGTTTAGCCCACCATCCACAGACAGATGGGTAGTCTGAGAGGACCATTCAAACCTGGGAGGATCTACTACGAGCCTGTGCGATTGAGTGGAAGGGATCTTGGAAGGATCACCTCCCACTAGTTGAGTTCACATATAACAATAGCTACCATGCCGGTATAGGCATGGTACCTTTTGAGGCGTTGTACGGGAGGCGGTGCACCACTCCTTTATGTTGGCAGCAGGTGGGTGACAATGCCATGTTCACCCCACAGATTATTGAGGAGACCTCTAAGGTGGTGGATACTGTTAGAAGGAAATTACTGACTGTGCAAAGCCGTCAGAAGAGTTACGCCGACCATCGACGTAGGGACCTTGAGTTTCAGGTATGTTATCCTAAATTCGCTCCCTAGTGGGTACAGTTCTTAGCCAATCCTGTGTGACTAAGTGTTTCTCATGATCACAGGTCGGAGACTTCGTGTTCTTACGTGTGTCCCCAATGAGGGACGTACAACGTTTCGGTGCAAAAGGCAAGCTAGCACCGCATTTTGTAGGGCCATTCGAGATTTTGGCCCGTGTGGGGAAAGTAGCCTACAGGGTAGCCCTTCCCCCACACCTCGAGGGCATCCATGATGTATTCCACGTGTCGAATCTCAAAAAGTACATCCGAGATCCTCTCCACGTGATCAGCTATGAGGACTTGACGATGGAGCCAAACCTATCCTTCCCAGAAGAGCCGGTGCAGATTTTGGACCACGCGATCAAGAAGTTGAGGCGGAAGGAGATCTCTTTGGTCAAGGTCCTGTGGCGAAGTCAAGACGTTGATGAAGCGAAGTGGGAACCTGAGGCGGACATGAGGGAGAAATACCCTCAATTGTTCACAGGTATGGAACTGAAGCCGTAGTCGAGTTCTTTTGTGATTTTTATGGGCTTTGCTCTCTTTGAGATTTCTATGGGCTCATTCCTCGGTGAGGCTTGGACACAATGGGGTTCGGGTGTTGAAATCGACTAGAGTCATCCTAAGTCTCGGGGATGAGACTTCCTTTGAGATTTTTATGATGTGAAACCTCCGAAACCCGAACATGGACTAAAATGCAAAATCCAGCCGGATCTGAGTTAAATTGCAAATCTGCTTTTATTCCCATGTTCAAAAAATTTATTTGAGTATTCCATTGCGTAGGGCTCGTTGATAGCTTTCCAACGAGTCCAAGAACGTTAAAATCCAATTCTGGGAGCCCGAGTTACGACTATTTTAGTGATGAGGGGTCCAGGTCATATTCGGATCCGAACCCGGATCCGAATCCGAGTTTTGCTCTTAAACCCCAACCCCCCTCTCGTCCAAAACGCCCAAACCCTCCTCCTCTTCGTTCAGCCCTCTTCCTCCCCCTTTTTTCCCTCACCGGAGCTCGCCGGAGCGTCACGGATCGACGATCCGAAGTCCAGATCGTGTCGAGAAGGTCTGGCTCACCCCCATGTGCGGCTTTCGTCGCGACCGAAGCGGCGTTCTTCACTGACGGAGAAATCGAGGTTCGAGTTTTCTTTAGGTACGATATCTCCCTCTCTCTTGCTGCGGATTTCACGTGTTTTTCATCCTACATTGAGCCTCCTTAGAACCTTAGGCATGATAGAAATGCAGATTCTTGTACCCCACGAACTTCCATTGTCAAACATTCTCCTCCACAAGCTCAAGTAATCCAGGAAAAGTTTTTGACACGCAGCTCAACTGAGCTTGTATACATGAAAGTACCTCGTTCCATATTTGTGGAACATGGAAACCTGACATCTAAGGTATGGGACTGCAAAATCACTTCCATATAGCCAATGTTTCTTTGCAGAGTTATTGAAAATTATTAAGTAAATAGACTTGAAGGTCTGGTAATTGAGCAATAGGCTCTCTGAATATAAGATCTGTGTTCAGATTTTTCATATCAGAAGAAACCATGTCAGGACCCCTGAACTGAGGCATTGCTAATTGAATTCTCTGCATGTTTATGCTTCTCATGGACGGTCTGTTACACACATGATGGATAAGTATAACACTTGGAGTACTTGGTTTCTGATCGTCATGTCTTACAAATCAAATGAATATCTTCTTTTTCTCTGTTCTTGAAACTAATACTGCATTAGTGAAATGCTGGTATGGAATCTGTAATAGTTGTCTGCTGATAACAGATAACTGAGTGTATGAATCCCATTTCCAGATACCCCGGATATAATCATATGTACATACAACAGCTTAATAGAACAGGATTCGAGCTTGTTAGATTCCCATTCTTGTACGATTCTTCTTGGAGCTGCATGCTCTTATGACTAATAAATACACAACACACAAACAAGAGTTTACTCCTAGGTTCTGAGCCAATCATGCAAGATTTCGGACGGATATTTTGCACACAAATGTACATCTCAGAGTTCAATGACCTGTATGATTACATGAACCTGAGTTAGCTATGTAAATCTCGCACACACACCAAAATGGACTTGCTCGAAATTTCTATCTCAAGTTATGATGATAGGATACAGATTATCAAAATTTTGTGGGAAACTTTCCCATCTCCATTTTATTCCAGGAAAGTATGTCATCCTCCTTATCATCGTCAAATCATAAGTTGTTCACGCAGCATCTTAACAAATTGAGTAAATACGATATTATGGGAATGTTGTTGTCTCCTTGTTCTAAATCAAATTTCATTACAAATTCTAGTGCATTCTTTTCAGGGTGTATGCATTATAGACATGGTCCCATCCACATATTTACATAAACTAAATGAAAGGTTGAAGCTTGAGAACCATAAGTCCCCCTTCCTAAAGTGACAAGAGGGGATTTATGGCTATTGGAGAGTATCCTCTTCAATATACTGGTGCCGTTTTTTGTGTCTACCTTTTTCTTTCCTTTGTTTATCTTTCTTGTATAAGAGCATGTGATATATTTCTGATGTTGACTAGATTTGCTTAGTGTTCAATACACTTAAAGATCCAAAATAAATCAACTTAGAACTTGTACCTAGATTCAGAAACACATTTGACCTAGGTAGTTGTTGAAGTCCAAGCAGAACACCTCGGCTGCATGAGATCTGGTAATCAATTCAGTTATCTGTGATATAATGAGGAGAGGAAGTCATTGATCTTCTCAAACATTAATTACAGTGATCAACATGGTATTTGCAACCTGACAACATTGAAAGGTATTGTCTTGATATCCAACTTGCAAGAAACACCAAACCCCCCCGAGATCTAAATGAGATTGTTGTCATACTTATGATTTTTTTTCATGAATGGGGAGTTTGTCCCAATATGCATGTGATGAATACCCATTCATCACTCTTTATTCTTCTATTTTAGCTACAAAAACCTTTGCAAATACATGTAGATATGTGTAAATACAAATAAGTACCAAAAGCATGCATTGTGTAAAAACCTATAATTAGCATGTTTTTGTGCACAAAATAAAAGAATAAAGAGCAAAAAGAAAAAAAAAAGAGGGAAATATTTAGAATAAATATTGAGCAACCTAACCCAAGGGAGGGCTCAGCATGGGCCTGACCGCATAAAAGCCAAAGTAGAGGGAGATAGGAGCTCATGTGTACATACTTCTGTAGATACATAAAATTATATTTTCCTCACCCAAAAATATGTTTGTCCATATTGTGTGTATATTTAGAAATTATTAAAAACAAAATAAAAAGATGAAAAGCAAAAAGATCAAAAATACCCTTCCTTCACCATGTACATAAACCACACCAATGTATTTATTTAACCCTACAGATAAATAAAAGTATTTTCTAAACTTTTTGTAAATATTCTATGTTACATATTGTAAATACATAAAATAACAAGAAACAAAACAAAAATCAAATAAAAATTACAAAATTAAAAATACAAAAATACATTGTATAAATACCATGTATATAAATATATACAACTATTTATTTCACCCTTGTGTATAAATAATTAAAATAAAATAAAAATACCATTTTATTTCATATTTTAGGATGTAAATAAATAAAATACAAAATGAGCATAAAAATACATAAAAATAACAAATAAAAAAATCAAAAATAAAAATCCATATAGTGTACATATACCTATATACATAGCTACCCTATTTTTATTTCCAAAAATTAGTTAAAAATCACCAAAAAATAGAAAAAAATAAAAGAAAAATATTTCATGTTTTGAGTTTTCTTTAATTCGGCCTATTTCTACCTTAAAATAAATAAACAAAAATTAAATACACGTGGCAGCTTCTGATTGGTCCACGGGGGATTGTTGACCCCGGTCAACTCCCCCGCGGACTCCTTCCTTTTCTGGAAGATGCGTGCCGCCCCGCCTTCGCCGATTTTTCCACGCATCTCCAGGCTGTCTCCCACGCGAACCCCATGCCCGGATTCTTCGCCGATCATCCCTCATCCTCGCCCGATCTTTCGCCACAAAATCCACGCCTTCCATCGCTGTCTCCACCCAACCCTAATCGCACCTGTCACCATATATATCCCGACCTCCGCCGCCTCCGCGCCCCATCTTTGGCTATCCACTCTCTCTCCAGTGAGCTCCATCGAGACGAGCAAGGTGACAGCTTGCCCCAGCCGGTGTTGCAGCGAGGAAGAGGAGCAGAACCATCGATCCGGCCGCGTTTCGCCGCCGTGCTCCGACCACCATCTGGAGCTTGAGCCTCGGGAGGAGACGGCCCTTGAGGCAAGGACCAGGAGCAAGAGCAGCTCCAGCATAGTCTACTGCAGCCACCAGGTAACCTTAGCTCCTTCTAGTTTCATCTAATTTAGGATTTCGCCCAAATCGACCCATCGCCGTGCTTCCCTGATTCCGACTATCTCGAGTACCCTTTTGATCATCGGAACACCCTGTCATCTCCGCCGTATCCCCACGCACCTTCTACGCCCGCTCATTCAACCCAGCTCGCCCCGGAGCTGGGAGTCGAGTTCCATCGTCTCCACCTCGTCGGAGCTCGTTCGCCCCACCGCACAGACCATCTTCACCCCGCTTTCTTGGGTCGAGGCATTTTGCCCTAGACCCGCGAAGCTTCTTGTCTACTTTGCAGGTCCAAAGGGGGTGTCTGAGCCTCCTTTACAGTTCAGACCGGAGCTTCGCGCCGCTAGGCCTCGCCGGAGCCCCTCCAGGGCTCGGTTGGGCCATCGGACATCGTCATCAGCTGCGGGGCTGCACCAGGAGCGTGTTCGGATCATTTGCAGCAGCTGAGGAGGACCGGAGCGCACGCAGGACGTCGGCGAAGTTCGCCGGCGTCGAGTTCTTCTTCCATCTTCCAGAGCCGTCCGATGCACCCTCTGCTCCAGTTCTAATCCTAGCCGTTCATCTGTGGAGGAGCAGCGTCCATTCGATCATCCGGAGGAGCCATCTGGACCGTCAGAGCTGAGAGAGAGGGACTCCATTCACAAGAGCCACTCGATCGTCCACGTGTCCCTCTCTCGACCGTCGATCGAGCCGAAGGGACGAAGAGAGGAGTCGCGCCGCCATCCCAGCCGTTCGATCACCACGTGGCGCCTATCCGACCGTCGGCTAATAAAGGGGTAAATATCGTAGGGCCCCCTCTTAGTTTTTCATTTCCTTTTTAGACTTGTAAATATTTTTAAAAACTTTTTCACGTAGGGTTATTTGCAATCTGGACCTTGTGCTTTCTTTTAATTGCATGTATGCCCATGTGTGTGAGTGACCACGTGCTTCGTCACGTGTGTATCTGGGCATTTTACACATCTTGTCCTATAGATCTGGATGGTTAATGAATGAATGAATATTTTTAAGTAATTGCAATTATACCCCTGTGAGCATTGTTTATGCGCATGTGCGTTATTTAGTGGGCTTTTTGCAACTTCGTCCCTGGGCTTTTGATACGAGTTATCAAAAGGCCCTTGGACTTAGTTTTTCTTGCAATTTGGTCCCTGTGTGCCCCAGCCACGCGCGACGCGCGTGACTTGCTGGGCATTTTGCACCAGTGACCCCAGGTCTTCGGGTATTTGCACATTGGTCCTTGTGCATAGTGCCCTCTTCTTCATTTTTGAATAAATATCAACCCACCTCCAAATCTAATGAAATTTCGACACATGGCTCCTGCCATGGTGTAGTAATTTCTGTGGTTTTTGAGGACATTTTTATTTTCATTTAGTATTTTTAAAAATTCAAAAACACTCTTTTTAGTCACTGTCTAACTTTAAAAATACCAAAAAAATATAAAAACTCCACCAAAAATTCTAAAAAAATTAGGTATTGTAGTTTGCTTGCTGTTTGATTTTCCAGCCATTTTTGGTGATTTCTCATCACTTAAAAACCTTAAAAATTGAAAAACCCCTAAAAACCCATAAAAATTATAAAAATTAAATTAAAAATCCAAAAATAATAATTGGGGTGCCTAAATTTTCCTTATTCTTCATAGTTTACAGGAAAATTACCTCCAGGGTTGATTGAAACTCTTAAATATTTTATTTTTGAGTTTCTAACCTTGCTGGACAGTACCTCTTCTTTGTTGCATTGTTTGATTTTTAGTAAATAAAATAAACATCAGAAAAATCACAAAAATTCACCAAAAATATAAAAAATTATAAAACACATAAAAACATTTTTCTTTGAATTTTTGCTTGATTTTTAATGCTTTAAATAAATTGTTGAAGTTCATTATCTGTGTGCCTTCTTTAATTTTCTCATCATTTAAAAAAAAACCTAAAAAAATGTAAAAACAAATTAAAAAAAACACTAAAAAGTATTCTCTTGGATTTCTGACTACATCGTAGGCTATTTAGCCAATCTGTGCTCCTTGTGTTCGACCCTGGGAGCTATACCAGGTTAAACTCATAGCAGGACCGCTTTGTTTTACTTTTCGCATTTTTCGAGTGGTTCATTTTCTTGATTGACTTAGTTGAGTGATAGAGGTCGCAACGACCTAACATTCTGTACTTTTACCTCTGTCATTTGGCCGGTCATCAGAATGGCACCGTTGTCGGGGAGCACGGCTTTGTAGTCATTTTTCCATATTGTCTCTCTATATTATTATTGTTTTCTGACCTTCTCTCTTTGATTTTTGTGCGAGGTACTGCTTGGACAACTTGGAGTACACTTTTTGAGGACCTGCACGGGAAGAAGAGCAGGGAGAAGAAGAAGAATGTCATTTATTTGAGAGAACAATATTTTTGTAATAATTTAGGACTTGGACATTTGTGGACACTTGTAACTTAGCGGGTCTGTTTCGCCAAGCACCGGTGTGCTCGGGGGACCCATTTGGATTTTCGCGGCTTTTATCGTGGTTTTGATAGTTAGCTGCCTTTTCCGGTGTTTACGCGGTTTTTCTCGAGCCCCTAGATTTAGGAATTTCTCTTGCTTGTGACGTAAATTTCTAAGGCCCAACACCTAATAGAATATCTGTTCCTATAGAACGTAATTGGACCTTAATAAAATTCACTGAAAAAGTTAGTTTAATTGGATTTGAGACCACGTGCCGTGAGGAGTCACATACAGCGCTGGCAGGACCCGTTGTGGTGGGCACCGAGTGACTCCCAAGATCGGACTCCGGACTCGATTCGGTTAGCTAACTATTGTTCTTCACGATCAATAGAAGTTGCACATCTAGGACTCGGTTTTTCCCGTTGCACCATTTAGGTAGTTTTATTCTGTCTTTAAATTCTGCGCGGATCACTTGCATGTAGAGTGCTGGAGACAAGGTACGCATTTCTTTCTCTGCATGCATCATTGATTTCGCCGTGCATCGGTTTTTCTCGTCTTCTCCCTCTGTTTTTGGCTTAATCATCAGGAGAATCGGAAAAATCGTTAGGCCGCTTGTATTTATTTTGAAAAAAAAAATTAAAAAGAAAAACAAAAAAAATTGGGACTGGATAACATTATCGACCCTAAAAGACACTCACATTAAAAATTTGTCTTGGGGAGAGCAACCCCCTCCTTGTATGGTTTGGATGCGCGAGAGAGTGACCCGCACCCTAGGTAGAACCCTCCGGTGTTATTTCTAGCTGACTACCGACTCTTCCGTGCAGGCCAGTCGGTTGGAGTAGCATCGGGTATCCTAACAGGTCACGTAAGCGCTCTGATATTTTGTATGTTCACCAAATAAAATTGACAAGATAAATTGACCGAGCTTTCACGGTCTTCAGATTGTGTTGCGTTGGTGAACCGGGGGTTTGCTTTGCGATCATATTTTCTCCAGATCCCATCCGCCCAACTCGCCAAGATCGAGATGATGGGTAGACGATCTCTTAGGCAGCCTCTGGCTGCACCGCTTTCAGGCGCGTCTACTTCATCATCTAGGTTGGCCCGTGAGAGTCAAGACCAGCTCTCCGGGTCCGAGTACGATTCCACCCTGTTCCCCCTCGACCCCCTTTCTTTTGCTACTGAGAGACATGAGCCCGAGGAAAGACGAATTGATTTGACAGAACCTGAGTTGGGCTCATCTGATTTTGCAGACGTCGGTATGGCCGCCAGAGCAGACGATTACCCCGGAGGTCAGCAGGGAGAGCAGCATGTTGTATTTGACCAAGGGGCGATCAACTCCACCCTGATCGCATCATTAGAGACGGTTCAGCAGCAGTTACGCGATCAAGGGGCTTTTATGATCGAGATGAGAAGGGAGATGGAGCGACTCCGAAGAGAGCGAGACGAGCCGAGCGAGCCTGAGGACATTCCTGACGCTGATGCAGAAGCAGCAGCCGCAGCAGCAGCGGCTGCCGCAGCAGCAGCCACGGCCGGAGCAGGACCACCGAGAACGATGCGGGAGTTACACAACCCCAGATCTACACTGATGCACCATTGGGTGGTGGTACCTGCTATCGTGGGGGATTTCAAGTTCCCCCCGAACACCCTGCAGATGCTTCCTCATTTTCACGGACTTGCCACTGAGGAACCCCATCTCCATCTCCAGGAGTTTTTGATGATCTGCAGCACTGTCCACGACCGTCATGTGGACCAAGATACGATTCGGATGATGGCCTTCCCTTTTTCACTGGCAGATAGAGCAGCCGCCTGGCTGAAACATTTAGGGAAGTTTGTTTACACCTGGGAGCAACTCCGCACCGAGTACTTGAACAAGTACTATCCACTCGGGCGGACGAATGCAGCGAGGGCCCTGATCAACAACTTCTCCATGCTCCCTAACGAGCAGTTTCACGAGGCATGGGAGAGGTTCAGAGAGCTTCTGGATAGATGCCCACACCACGCCATTTCGAAGCCGAACCTAGTTCAAAGCTTCTTTAGTGGGATGATGCCAGAGATTCAGGGTCTGGTGAATGCTTCTTGCGACGGGTCCTACTTTGCCAAGGACCACAACCAAGTCTGGGCCATTTACGAGGAGATGGCAGAAAATTACATGGTGATGTCCCAGACTCGGTTGTACACACAGAGATCTCAGCAGCCGCCAGGACCTGTGCAGTATCAGCGGATAGCACGGGTTGATGCAGGTCCATCCAGTTCGTCCACAGTTGCAGCCGCACAGGCAGAGTCGGCCGCTGCGGACATGGGGATTATCAGCGAGAAGTTGGACCGCATGGAAATAATAGAGAAGAAGCAGTGCCAGGGCATAACTCAGATGGAGCAAATGGCACAAACTCTGAGCGACATGAAGACCCAGCTCTTGTGTCTTCAGGAGGCACAGACGGCTCCTCAGCCCCGTCTTCTGTCGCGAGGCGATTCCGGCGGCAGCCGCAGCTCGTCCCAGCGCTCCAGCTCCTTGCAGCAGCCTAGACAAGTTCACCTTGTACAGGCGGAGCCGTACCAGCAGCAGCAGCCCTCTTACCAGTCACCACCATCTCCAGACTTACAGATGGTGGTATATCAGCCGGATCAACCTCTGGCAGCACTACCGCCAGACTCCTTCGATGCTGAGCCGTTGATGGATGTCAACGGGATTTGGTATGACCGTCCTCAACCTGGAATCCGACGAGACCATCCCGGATTCAGGTGGGGGAATGGGGGTAACCAGTCCCAACAACAGCCAGCCGGTCAGGGAGGGCAGTACTCCCAGCAGAGAGATCACCAGCAGCCCCCAGCATACCAACCACACCAGCCATCATCCTTCGTACCTCGTCCCTACCAGCAGCAGGGACAGAATTGGAGACGTGAGCAGCAGGCTCACCAGCAGCAGCATCCTTCCTCTTACCCCTCTCAGCCGCAGCAGCACCAGGTCCAGCAGCCTCATTACCAGAGAGGCAACCCGTCGGGTTCCCATGAGAGCCCCGCCATGGATGATCTAGCCCGCCTCTTCACAGAGCAGCAGGCTACATTTAGACGGGAGATGGACGAGTTCCGCCAGGAGATGCGGGACCTGATGAGAGGGAAGGCCGCCATCCCTGCACAGATCGAGCCTAATCCGAATAGCTTGAAGAGGAAATCTGAGCAGGTAGTTCACACTGAGCCTACCACTCCTAGTAACTCATTTGATGATATGTCATCAGATATATTTGATGCTGATTTTGTTACACTTAGGAGCGGTAGAAGACCAGCAGGCGGCGCCTCATCTGAGCGACAACGCGAGGATCCATCTAGAGCGCCAGATGAGGAAGAGGAGAGCGGTACTGACGCCGCACATGATGATGACGGTGGTACTGATGCCACCCGAGATGCTATTTCCACCGGCGGTACTGAGGCCGCCGCTTCACCAGATCGAGGAGGTGGTACTGACGCCACCAGCAGAGCCGAGCCAGACCGCGGTACTGAAGCCGCAAGACGTCTAGTTGTGGAGCCAGCTAGAGGTGGTACTGAGGCCACCAACATCTATTCTGATAGAAATGTTGTCTTTCCTCGCATAAATGTACCTCAGAACTCTAATTTGAATAAAGGAAAAGGTTTAGTTTCTTTTGATCCCACTGTGGTGAATGATGTTTGTGAGGATCCGATCATCGAACCGTCTAGGTCTATTCCTAGTCCTTCATCTGAGAAGGACCCTGTGATCCCCTTTCCTAGAGCCCTTGAGTTGGGGAAGGGGAAGAAAAAAGAAAAAGATCCAAAAAAGAGAGAGCAGGAGGAGTTCAGCCAGGGCATGATAGACCGATTTCACATCCAGCTGACCCTCAATGAGGCTTTGCAGCACATTCCTCTTCTTCAGCGATCCCTAAGAGATAGGACCACAGTCAGGAGGAAGAAGAGGAACAAGACCGCAGAGATCCATGTGCTGACCAAAGCCACGTGCTTCGCGATTCAGAACCGACTGCCAGCCAAGAGGCCAGATGCAGGGGCCCCGTATGTTAGATGCCAGATCAGAGAGCAGTGGTTCGACCGTACTCTTTTAGATAGCGGATCTTCGATCAACCTACTTCCGGCAGCCCTTCTCGACCACTTCGAGTTGGGCACTCTTCGACAGAGCAGGACAGTCCTTCAGTTCGCTGATCGATCTGTCAAGAGGCCGAAGGGGTTGCTACGAGACGTTATCGTCACTATTCAGGGTTTGCAATTCCCCGTGGACTTCGTAGTGTTGGACATGGAGATCCCTGAATCAGTGGTCGATACCCCCATCATCCTTGGTCGTCCGTTCTTGGCCACAGCCAAGGCAGTGACTGATCATGATAGTGGGAAGGTGTACTTTCGCGTCCAGGGCGAGAGTATACAAATAGAGACGGTCGAGGACCACAGAACCAGAGATAGATCCCGCTCACATGGCAGTACAGATTCAGAGCAGCTGACAGACGCAGAGCCAGACATCCACCAGGACTGTGATTTTGTGATCACAAATGATGAGGCAATTTGGGCAGATCCTGCAGCACAGACCATCCTCTCATACTCAGATACAGCTGATGCAGAGATGATAGCAGAGGAGAGTCTGGAGAGCACAGACCTGGTACAGGATACCATTGCGGCAGCAGAGCCGGTTCTCGATCGCAGCACAGTGTTTTGTGATGGTGGTGCTGATACCACCTTGTTCTCCGGTGGTACTGATGCCACCGAGTCTGATATAGATCCCTCGGATTCAGAATCTGATTGGGCAGATTGTGATGATCAGATGCCATATCTGGATCCACCTGAGCCTATAGATGAGGAGGAGGTAGAGGTAGAACAGATCAGAGACAATGCAGAGGACCCGCCTTCTCCAGATCCAGTTTGTGAGAGTTCGTTATTATTTTCCCAGGTAGATTTGGCAGAATTGTCCGCATACACACATCTTCTTCAGAAGCCATATTTGCCAGCACCCAGTTGTCCAGAGCTAAAGCCGCTCCCTACTTCGTTGAAGTATAGATTCCTTGCGGGAGAGTCTGAGATGTACCCAGTCATCATCTCTGCCGATCTGACTGGAGAGCAAGAATCCCGTCTGATGGAGGTTCTTGAAAAGAACCGCAAGGCAATTGGATGGAGCGTAGCAGATCTCCATGGGATTAGTCCCTCGTTATGCTCCCACCATATCTATCTCGAGGAAGGGGCAAAGCCGTCGCGTGAGTTCCAGCGGCGACTGAACCCCAACCTAAGAGAGGTTGTTATGAAGGAAATATCAAAATGGTGGAGTGCAGATTTTATTTATCCCATTTCCGACTCCAAGTGGGTTAGCCCCTTGCATGTGGTGCCCAAGAAGACGGGCATCACGACTGTGATCAGTGAGTCGGGAGAGGAGATTGCTACACGAGTACCCACCTCTTGGAGGGTTTGTGTTGACTACAGGAGACTCAACCAGGCCACCAAGAAGGACCATTTTCCCCTGCCTTTTATTGATCAGATCATAGAGAGACTGGCAGGAAAGAGCCATTACTGCTTCCTAGATGGGTACTCGGGCTACAACCAGGTGGCCATCGCTCCTGAGGATCAGGAGAAGACCACCTTTACCTGTCCCTTCGGTACATACGCTTTTCGACGCATGCCATTTGGGCTATGTAACGCCCCTGCGACTTTTCAGAGATGCATGCTGTCGATATTTTCGGACATGGTAGGGGAGTGTTTGGAGGTCTTCATGGACGACTTCTCGGTTTACGGCGACGGATTCGATTCCTGTCTTGACTGCCTAGACCGAGTGCTCCAGCAATGTATTGCTACCCGCTTGGTTCTGTCTTGGGAGAAGAGTCACTTCATGGTGACTCAAGGGACGGTGCTTGGCCACATCATCTCCAACAGAGGCATGGAGGTTGATCCAGCCAAGGTCGATGTCATTAGGAAACTCACACCGCCGTCCAATCTGAAGCAGTTACGGTCATTTCTGGGGCACGTTGGTTTTTATAGGAGATTCATTCATGATTTCAGCAAGATTGCCCGACCGTTGTCTGACCTCTTGACGAAAGACACCGAGTTCCTTGTCGATGACAAGTGTCTTTCGTCCTTTGAAACTCTCCAGCAATGTGTTATTGAGGCTCCTGTCCTTCAGCCGCCTGATTGGTCTCTCCCATTCGAGATCATGACGGACGCCTCCGATTTTGCCGTAGGGGCAGTGCTGGGACAGAGGAGGGATGGAGTACCATTTGCGATACACTATGCTAGCCGCACATTGGATTCCGCCCAGCGGAATTATACAGTCACAGAAAAGGAGATGCTAGCAGTAGTGTTTGCCCTAGATAAATTCAGATCATATATCATTGGATCTAGAGTGACTTTGTATACTGACCACACCGCCATCAGGTACCTCATGTCAAAGAAGGATGCCAAGGCCAGACTTACTAGATGGATCCTTCTACTCCAGGAGTTCGACATTGAGATCAAGGATAAGCCTGGAGTCAAGAATGTGGTGGCGGACCATCTATCCCGATTAGAGCAGCCTGAGGAGACAGAGCAGATTGATCCGATCAGAGATACCTTCCCAGATGAGGCGATCCTTGCTATCGCCTCACTCCCATGGTACGCCGATATTGTGAACTTTCTCGTTGCTGGGAAAGTCCCACAAGATTGGCCCAGGCAGAGGCTTGAGACCTTCCTTGCGAAGGCCAAGTCCTACCACTGGGAGGATCCCATCCTTTACCACGAAGGAGGGGATAGCATCTGGCGTCGGTGTATTCCTCAGGAGGAGCATCATAGTGTCCTCACTTACTGCCACAAGCTTGAGGCAGGAGGACATCATTCTGGGAGGAGAACGGCACAGAAAGTGCTCCAATCCGGCTTGTGGTGGCCTACACTCTTCAAGGACTCTGATGAGTTCGTGAAGAGGTGTACTGACTGTCAGAGGATGGGCACTTGTGGACAACGTGATATGATGCCGATGCAGCCCATTCACTTCTGTGAGGTTTTTGACGCATGGGGCATCGATTTCATGGGTCCATTCCCTAAGAGTCAGGGATTTGAGTACATTCTGTTGGCCGTAGATTACGTTAGTCGTTGGGTTGAGGCTATCCCCGCCCGAGCCGCTGATGCTAAGACAGTTTGCAGATTTTTGAAGAAGCACATCATCATGCGGTTCGGGGTTCCACGAGTTCTGATTTCTGATGGGGGGTCTCATTTCATCAACGCCCAGGTGAAGGCCCTTGCCAACGAATTCAGCATAGACCATCGTGTTGCCACACCATACCATCCACAGACAAATGGTCTAGCTGAGGTGTCGAATAGGGAGATCAAGAATATTTTGCAGAAAGTCGTCCGCCCTGACCGAAAGAATTGGTCACAGCTTTTGGACTCGGTCTTGTGGGCATATCGGACGTCTTTCAAGACACCTTTGGGCACATCTCCCTTTCGCCTCGTGTATGGCAAGCCCTGTCACCTACCAGTTGAGCTGAGGCACAAGTCACTCTGGGCAGTTACAGACATATTGATGGATCCAGATGGTATAGGAGACCAGAGGAGGGCAGAGTTAGCCGCATTGGAAGAGCTTAGAGATGCAGCTTTCTCAAGCAGCCTACATTATAAGGAGAAAGTCAAAGAGTGGCATGATTCTCATATCAGCCACAAGCATTTTGAGATTGGACAGAAAGTATGGCTGTTTGATGCGAGGCTTAGATTATTTCCAGGGAAGCTACAGAGCAAATGGAAAGGACCCTATTTGGTCAGAAAGGTACACGATAACGGTAGCATTGATATATCTGAGTTATCTTCTGAGAGTACCTTCCGAGTGAACGGCCAGCGGCTCAAACCATTTCTAGATCATGAGTCGCGGGACGTTATTATTGCCGCTATTCATTTTGCGTGAGATGTGGTCTTTTGACTCACATCTTTTACATCTCACGCCTGATTTTCACTGTTCCTCCGCCTGTATAGATCCAGTTGTCCATATCATTCTATTCTTTAGTCCCACATTCCGTCTCTCATCTTATGATTATGCTATACTTAGGGTGTACTTTACCCTAAGTATAGGGGGGATGTCGGACCTGTGAGTATTCTTTTCATTCTTTCTGCTCTTGTTGTTGCTGCCTATACTTAGGGATATTTTACCCTAAGTATAGGGGGGGCAGATTCTGTATATTCTTCACTCGGCTTTCCCTTCATGTACAGCTTTCTATACTTAGGATTAGTTAATCCTAAGTATAGGGGGAGACCACCGAGTTCCTCTCATTTTATTCATTTATTCGTTCCTGTACTTAGACATTCCTTTTCACTTCCCTTTTACTAAGCACGAGTTATGTCTTCTTCATCGCTCTTGATCACTCTGAGGACATCGTTCGAGCTAAGTATAGGGGGGGTGTGTATATATTTCATATATACTTTAGCCATAACTCGTACTTTGTGTGAGTGTGTTAATAAATAAAATGGCTAAAAATCACAAAATTTAAAAATTTTTCATGTACGTAAACCTCTTTTATTCTTGCACATACATAGCTAGTGTATAAAGTATTTTTGTAAAAATGATTTCAAAAATCTTTTGTGTAAAGCTCGTGTAAATATTTTGTATCAAAATTATGTATATAGTACAAAATTTTTCCAAAATATTTTGAAAATCAAAAGTTTGCAAAAATCTTGTGTAAAAGATTGTGAATATCATTTTGCAAAACTTGCACCTCATGCATCATTCATGATTACAAAACATTTTTCAAAAAAATTTTGCATGATTGTAAAATATTTGTAAATAGCATCTTGTGTACATATATGTATATAGTTTTTCCTGGATGAGAGTTGACATTTAAACTAAGCCTGGAATTAAATTGAGAAATGGAGCTTGAATAAGATCTTAATCCACTTAACTTCAAGAGAAACCTTGTAGGACTTAGGGTTAAGGCTTTTCAGGTCCATAAGGACTTAATTCTTTGAGTCCACTAGGCTATGAGCATATGTCATCTTGATGAGCCTAAATAGAGCACTTAACAACACACGCATGACTCTCAGGGACAATGGCTTCACTTGCACCTGCACTTTACACATGGCTCTCCACGGATGAGGTGGTGAGGAGGCAGTTTCCTTTGGCTTGGGGTAGCATATGAGGGTAGTACTTCTAGGCGGAACCTCTCTTCTTCTTATAGTGAAGGAAGTGCACCTCAACTTGGTCTAGTGGTGTTGAAAGCTAAAGACAGAAGCTGTGGGTTGCAATAAAGCTTCAAAAGAGGGATAGTCTACTGGCTCAAGGGGAAATTTCTTATATGCTGCACCATGTAGATATGTTGTACAGAAGTTCTTGAAAAAAAAAATGCAAAAATGCAAAAAGAACTCCAAAAAAGTGGTGGGTCGGATTGAAAATTTAATAACCCCACCGGAGTATAAAGCAAAAGCTTATGGTATCCATGTTACATCTCATGAAGCTTGCAGCGGGAGACTTAGCTACACTGGCTAAGCTTCCAAAACTCTATACTTCTACCCCCTCTCCTTGAGCCGGCTGCACTTGAACTTAGAAGGGAATACCCCGCTTCTCGAGGAAAGAGTTGCTAGACTGAGGCATTAGAGTTACCAGGTTGAGGGAGGTTGTTTCTTTGTTACTTCTGAGGTGGGGAGCCACATATCACCTACACCGCAAGGAAAAATTCATGGTCATTAGAGTTTGTGTATGTAGACTTGTTCTGATCTGGTTTATCGAGGAGTCTTGCCCATAGATTGGTGGAACTTGGAGGCTGTTGAGTTTTAGGCTTAAGTCCAAATAAGGTTCCGACACATTAATAATCCAAAGATCTGATCGAGCTCCATATTTCAATTTAATGAAGGAAAATTTAATAAGTCAACCTTGATCCATGTACATCCTCTTTTCCTTTTCCTTTTTCTTTCTCTTTTTCACTTCTTTTTCAAATAAGTGTTTGCTAAGGGACTAGCAAAGTTAAGCATAGGGGGGTGATGAATACCCATTCATCACTCTTTATTCTTCTATTTTAGCTACAAAAACCTTTGCAAATACATGTAGATATGTGTAAATACAAATAAGTACCAAAAGCATGCATTGTGTAAAAACCTATAATTAGCATGTTTTTGTGCACAAAATAAAAGAATAAAGAGCAAAAAGAAAAAAAAAAGGGAAATATTTAGAATAAATATTGAGCAACCTAACCCAAGGGAGGGCTCAGCATGGGCCTGACCGCATAAAAGCCAAAGTAGAGGGAGATAGGAGCTCATGTGTACATACTTCTGTAGATACATAAAATTATATTTTCCTCACCCAAAAATATGTTTGTCCATATTGTGTGTATATTTAGAAATTATTAAAAACAAAATAAAAAGATGAAAAGCAAAAAGATCAAAAATACCCTTCCTTCACCATGTACATAAACCACACCAATGTATTTATTTAACCCTACAGATAAATAAAAGTATTTTCTAAACTTTTTGTAAATATTCTATGTTACATATTGTAAATACATAAAATAACAAGAAACAAAACAAAAATCAAATAAAAATTACAAAATTAAAAATACAAAAATACATTGTATAAATACCATGTATATAAATATATACAACTATTTATTTCACCCTTGTGTATAAATAATTAAAATAAAATAAAAATACCATTTTATTTCATATTTTAGGATGTAAATAAATAAAATACAAAATGAGCATAAAAATACATAAAAATAACAAATAAAAAAATCAAAAATAAAAATCCATATAGTGTACATATACCTATATACATAGCTACCCTATTTTTATTTCCAAAAATTAGTTAAAAATCACCAAAAAATAGAAAAAAATAAAAGAAAAATATTTCATGTTTTGAGTTTTCTTTAATTCGGCCTATTTCTACCTTAAAATAAATAAACAAAAATTAAATACACGTGGCAGCTTCTGATTGGTCCACGGGGGATTGTTGACCCCGGTCAACTCCCCCGCGGACTCCTTCCTTTTCTGGAAGATGCGTGCCGCCCCGCCTTCGCCGATTTTTCCACGCATCTCCAGGCTGTCTCCCACGCGAACCCCATGCCCGGATTCTTCGCCGATCATCCCTCATCCTCGCCCGATCTTTCGCCACAAAATCCACGCCTTCCATCGTTGTCTCCACCCAACCCTAATCGCACCTGTCACCATATATATCCCGACCTCCGCCGCCTCCGCGCCCCATCTTTGGCTATCCACTCTCTCTCCAGTGAGCTCCATCGAGACGAGCAAGGTGACAGCTTGCCCCAGCCGGTGTTGCAGCGAGGAAGAGGAGCAGAACCATCGATCCGGCCGCGTTTCGCCGCCGTGCTCCGACCACCATCTGGAGCTTGAGCCTCGGGAGGAGACGGCCCTTGAGGCAAGGACCAGGAGCAAGAGCAGCTCCAGCATAGTCTACTGCAGCCACCAGGTAACCTTAGCTCCTTCTAGTTTCATCTAATTTAGGATTTCGCCCAAATCGACCCATCGCCGTGCTTCCCTGATTCCGACTATCTCGAGTACCCTTTTGATCATCGGAACACCCTGTCATCTCCGCCGTATCCCCACGCACCTTCTACGCCCGCTCATTCAACCCAGCTCGCCCCGGAGCTGGGAGTCGAGTTCCATCGTCTCCACCTCGTCGGAGCTCGTTCGCCCCACCGCACAGACCATCTTCACCCCGCTTTCTTGGGTCGAGGCATTTTGCCCTAGACCCGCGAAGCTTCTTGTCTACTTTGCAGGTCCAAAGGGGGTGTATGAGCCTCCTTTACAGTTCAGACCGGAGCTTCGCGCCGCTAGGCCTCGCCGGAGCCCCTCCAGGGCTCGGTTGGGCCATCGGACATCGTCATCAGCTGCGGGGCTGCACCAGGAGCGTGTTCGGATCATTTGCAGCAGCTGAGGAGGACCGGAGCGCACGCAGGACGTCGGCGATGTTCGTCGGCGTCGAGTTCTTCTTCCATCTTCCAGAGCCGTCCGATGCACCCTCTGCTCCAGTTCTAATCCTAGCCGTTCATCTGTGGAGGAGCAGCGTCCATTCGATCATCCGGAGGAGCCATCTGGACTGTCAGAGCTGAGAGAGAGGGACTCCATTCACAAGAGCCACTCGATCGTCCACGTGTCCCTCTCTCGACCGTCGATCGAGCCAAAGGGACGAAGAGAGGAGTCGCGCCGCCATCCCAGCCGTTCGATCACCACGTGGCGCCTATCCGACCGTCGGCTAATAAAGGGGTAAATATCGTAGGGCCCCCTCTTAGTTTTTCATTTCCTTTTTAGACTTGTAAATATTTTTAAAAACTTTTTCACGTAGGGTTATTTGCAATCTGGACCTTGTGCTTTCTTTTAATTGCATGTATGCCCCTGTGTGTGAGTGACCACGTGCTTCGTCACGTGTGTATCTGGGCATTTTACACATCTTGTCCTATAGATCTGGATGGTTAATGAATGAATGAATATTTTTAAGTAATTGCAATTATACCCCTGTGAGCATTGTTTATGCGCATGTGCGTTATTTAGTGGGCTTTTTGCAACTTCGTCCCTGGGCTTTTGATACGAGTTATCAAAAGGCCCTTGGACTTAGTTTTTCTTGCAATTTGGTCCCTGTGTGCCCCAGCCACGCGCGACGCGCGTGACTTGCTGGGCATTTTGCACCAGTGACCCCAGGTCTTCGGGTATTTGCACATTGGTCCTTGTGCATAGTGCCCTCTTCTTCATTTTTGAATAAATATCAACCCACCTCCAAATCTAATGAAATTTCGACACATGGCTCCTGCCATGGTGTAGTAATTTCTGTGGTTTTTGAGGACATTTTTATTTTCATTTAGTATTTTTAAAAATTCAAAAACACTCTTTTTAGTCACTGTCTAACTTTAAAAATACCAAAAAAATATAAAAACTCCACCAAAAATTCTAAAAAAATTAGGTATTGTAGTTTGCTTGCTGTTTGATTTTCCAGCCATTTTTGGTGATTTCTCATCACTTAAAAACCTTAAAAATTGAAAAACCCCTAAAAACCCATAAAAATTATAAAAATTAAATTAAAAATCCAAAAATAATAATTGGGGTGCCTAAATTTTCCTTATTCTTCATAGTTTACAGGAAAATTACCTTCAGGGTTGATTGAAACTCTTAAATATTTTATTTTTGAGTTTCTAACCTTGCTGGACAGTACCTCTTCTTTGTTGCATTGTTTGATTTTTAGTAAATAAAATAAACATCAGAAAAATCTCAAAAATTCACCAAAAATATAAAAAATTATAAAACACATAAAAACATTTTTCTTTGAATTTTTGCTTGATTTTTAATGCTTTAAATAAATTGTTGAAGTTCATTATCTGTGTGCCTTCTTTAATTTTCTCATCATTTAAAAAAAAACCTAAAAAAATGTAAAAACAAATAAAAAAAACACTAAAAAGTATTCTCTTGGATTTCTGACTACATCGTAGGCTATTTAGCCAATCTGTGCTCCTTGTGTTCGACCCTGGGAGCTATACCAGGTTAAACTCATAGCAGGACCGCTTTGTTTTACTTTTCGCATTTTTCGAGTGGTTCATTTTCTTGATTGACTTAGTTGAGTGATAGAGGTCGCAACGACCTAACATTCTGTACTTTTACCTCTGTCATTTGGCCGGTCATCAGCATGCTAGCTCTAGGACATTTGTGGTATTTGGGTAGATGGAGTAGTTGCTGCCAAGGGAGGGGCATGCACCCTTGGGGCCTCGGGTAGAAGCCTAGATGACCGCGATCCCAACTGCTACTGTAGCTGCGATGGTTGGGGGACATGTTGCTTGGCACACCGAGGTGCTAATCTGACGGTGTTGGCCTCGGCACTTGCGTGCTTTCGCCCGGTGCTCGAGCGCGGGCCAAGTAGTCGTGGTTGGTCGACTAGTGTTTCGCTTGTCACTTAGAGTTAACACTCGTGTACGGGACAATGTAGGCCACATTGGCCGGTATTCCGAGTGGGAGCACTAAGAGGGGAGTTCCGGGAAAATATGGTTAATGAAGTTGGTGATGGGACGCTAATCTCCTGTGTATAAGGAGGATCGGATTCTCGCGATGATTTGTGGGTTGTAATCTAATTTGTGAATCGGAAGCACAATTGCGAAGTGGAGTTAAGTGGACATGTTGGGAACTTAGTTAGGATGCATTGTACCCCACCGCATGCCTATAGAGGCACCCCAACCCTAAGGTGTTTTCTTTTACCTTAGAGTCATAGTGTGAGGTCTCATCCAGACCAAGACCACAGACTATCCACGAAGCTTGGTTACTCATATCCATATCCAGATCAACCATAGAAAAATAAAGATAAAAATATAATTCTTTGTGAGACCAGTTACACAGTTGTTCTTTTGCACACATTTAAATTATATCCTGCTTGTTTTTGTGTAGTTTTGTTTAAATCGTATTGGGCAACTTTGCTCATAACGTACCTATGTGTGGATTCGCAGGTTCGCAACAGTGATTGTTGGAGGCACCATCACTTTTTGTGCAGCGTTATGACACTTTTTGTGGTATAGTTGTCAGTAGTTTTACCATCCTTCTTCACTTATAGTATTTTGTTGAGAGACATGGCATGAAATGTATAATGGTGGACGCCTATTTTATGCTTGCATGTATATTTTTTGTGGACATGGAAATGATCAATGGAATGTAATGGAATATGGAATGTGAACAGATTTTATAAGAAGCAAAATTTTAAATTCCTTTGCATGTTGCTATTTTTCTCCTATTGTTACGCATATCAAATATTCGAATGTGGAATGTGTATGCATGGAATTGGTTTGATGATTACCCGGATCCTAGGGGCGTCACAAAGGTACTAGTAGGTACTCTCTTTGCTTTGGAGCAGAGGAATCCTATTCTTCTTGGATACACATATTCAAACATGGTAGGCGACATTGATGGGAGAAGATCCATATCAGGTTACATGATGTCCTTTGCAGGTGGTGCAGTTTCTTGGCAGTCTCGTTTCCAAAAGTGTGTATTCACTACAGAGGCTGAGTTCATTGCAACTACAGAGACGTGCAAGGAGTTATCGTGGACGAAGAAGTTCATGCAGGAACTTAATTTTCATCAGGACAAGTATGTGCTTTACTGTGACAGTCAGAGTGATAATCATCTTGGCAAGAAATCTACATTCCATACAAGATTGAAGCACATCGATGTCAGATATCATTGGATATGTTATGTGTTGGAATCGAAGCAGCTTGTGCTTGACAAGATTCACACAGATGACAATGGTGCTGATATAATGACAAAGACTTTACCACTTGAAAAGTTCGAGAGATGTTGCTCCCTCGCAGGTTTGGAGTAGTTCCTACATCGTTGCTGAGGGGAAGATTTGTTGGATGGGTTCTCCTCTTTGTGGGAACCTAGTCCATGTATATAGGATATTGGTAGTCGTATTTGGAAAAGAAAAAATCAATTGGAGGAGGAGATCAACTACCTTTTAGGATTAAGAGTTATCTTTTCCTAATCCTATTGGAAGTAGGAATTTATGTTTCCTTATTTGCTCATCCCCATAGAGTATAAATAGGGGAGTATGGGGTGCATACCAGGATCCCCAACACAAGCTCTCCTAGCACAAGAAAAAAATAAGAGAGAGAGAGAAGAAAGAAGGTTCATGGTTGCTGCGGAGTTTGGAGGGAGTAACATTTGGAGAAGTTCTTCTCCAGCATTCTTCCCTACAGTTTGGTGATGGATTTACCATTGGATGATATTTCTCCTCTCTATTATTCTCCATTGTTTGGTAATTTGTAGCACTTTATTGAGGACCAGCCTTTTGTAAGCCCTTCATGAGAGATTACTTCGATTATAGTGCTTGGTTTTGGGTTGCGATCAACCCTGTAGTTTTTTCCTTCAATTGAGGGTTTTTCACGTTAAAAAAATTCTCTGTGCATCTGTGGTTGAGATATTTTGCTCGTACTTGCAGTGATATATTGTGCAGGATCCGCTTATCAACTTTGATAATTTCCGCAATTCGATCTATACGGGAAATCTGTTCCCAACAACTTTCTCTCACCGCTTCCGATTACCATGAGCCTTCATGTTTCACTATTGCAAATAAAGAGATTCATTGACATCAAGCAATGTCAGAAGAATACAATGCACTAATGTTTAATAGTACATGGACATTACTTCACAAAAGCAAAAATCTCAATATCATTTGATGCAAATGGGATTTTCGTACAAAATACTTGCCTAATGGTGGCATTGAACGTTTCAAGGAGAGGCTAGTAGCTAAAGGACACAACCAACAAGAAGGTCTTGACTTTTAGTCCTTTAGTCAAATCGACTACCATCCTGACGGTTCTCTCCTTAGTGGTTACAAAAAGTTGTCTCATCAAACAACTCGATGTAAGTAATGCATTCTTACATGGCTATCTTTATGAAGAATACAAAACCCAACCACCAGGATTCATCGATCCAGATCATCCTGACTATGTGTGCCACCTATTTGTGCAGCCTTAAACAAGTTGCATAGTTTAGCAGGTTAAGCTCCTACCTCCAGTTGCTTGGATTTATTCCCTCAAAAACAAACATGTCCTTGTTTATCTACAACAAAGACACACCACTGATTTATGCACTAGTCTATGTTGATGCTATTCTATTGAATGGTAACAATAAAATCACTGGTCACAGTCATCTACAATCTACAACAGGAGTTTAAAGTTTGCTCCATAGAGAACCTGCATTACTTGTTGGGCATTGAAGTGCACAACATGAAGAATGGGCTACTTCTCTCACAAACAAAGTACATTATTATCTTTTAAGTCTAGCAAAGACGGAACACTGGAAATCAGTTCATACTCCAATGTCAACAACAATAAAGATAATTGATGAATCTTCATTTCATTATGCAAAACTCTACAGGTAAATTGTTGGAGCACTTCGATACATGCTACTAACAGGATCAGATACTACCTTTGCGGTAAATAAAGCTTGTCTATCAATGTCTAGCACCAACAATTCAAATAGGGATTACTCATACTCCAATATTTAAAAGGAACATGCTATCACAGATTAGTTATAAACTTAAACTCCAATTTCACTCTCAATGTATTTTCTGATGCGAATTGGGCAGGCTGCAAAGATGATAGAAAGTCTTTAGGCGCCTATCAAATTTATTTAGGTAAAAATATTATATCTTGATCAACCAGGAAATAGAGAGTAGTGTCAAGATCTTCAGCTGAGTTCGAATACAAGGCTCTAATTGACACAACTGCATAATTAATTTGATTATGCACAATATTACAAAAACATCAACAATATGCTCCTACACCGACCATTTGGTACAATAACATAGGGGCAACTTATCTCAGCGCAAATCCTATTTTTCATGCACGAACCAAACATATTGAAGTTGATTTTCACTTTGTTCGTGATCAAGTGGCTAAGAAACATAAGGCAGTGCAATTCATATCTTCCAAAGACCAGATTGTTGATATTCTCACAAATCCCCCTTATACGAAAGCCCTTCAGGATCTTCGCTCTAAGTTGTCTTTCATCGAATCATCAATCATATAAATTCCTTCGATTGCGAGGGGATGTCAACATGTTACTTCTACATGAATCACATGTATTCAACCAAGGCCCCATGGAGACTTGGGAGAATGCACCAACCTAGCTAATTAAGGTTCTTGCTCATCTTATATAATTAGGAGGGAAGAAGAAGAAGAATATAGAATGACGAGGACATGGGGATGGAGAGAGAAACTGTGGACAAAAGGATTAATCATATATAGTTGGTGCATATATGTTACACACAAACTTAGATGTGTCAGTGTTGATTCCTTTGGCAGCATCATCGACATGATCTCCAAGTCAGTGATAGGAATGGGTTGGAGTGTGTCGTATATGGGCGTTTAGTCAAAACTTGAAACTTCCGTCCAAATGTATAATGTGATCGGTGTTAGATGAAGACAAATGGGTATACACAAGAGTTTGTTCTCATGTTCAAGGAACGGATGTTCGTTCCACAATTCCGATTTTTTTACTTGCAGAAGTCAAGGGATTTGTTTCTTCTTTCTCCCTTATTAAGAAGAAGGATGTGAGATATATGATCGTTGGTCTCAAAATTCTTGAGGCATGAGTTGCCATCTCTTCTAAAGTTGTGGCTAGGCATACACGTATAAATTGTAATAGTGTGTGTGTGCGCGCGTGTATGTGCGTGTGCGCGCGTGTATGTGCGTGTGCGCGCGTGCGCGTGCGATTTTACATACATCGGGGTCTATATCTTCCACATTTTTTACTTTTTTTGGAAAATATCACAATGTATATTCATCTATATATCCCTCCATTATGTCATTCGAATTTTGTTAGAAACAGAGGCTCATATGCCCTCCATCTAAAGCAGGTCGATACAACAATTCTAAGACCGTTAAAATTGCCCATTCTAGATGGAAGGCATATGAGTCTCTATTTCTGACAAAATTCGAATGGCATAATGGAGGAATATATAGATGAACATACATGGTGATATTTTCCAAAAAAAAATAAAAAAACATGGAAGATATAGGCTCCGGTGCATGTAAAATTATATGCACCTGAGTGCATACTCCCCAACCCCATATGTATGTATGTATGTATGTATGTATGTATGTATGTATGTATGTATGTATGTATGTATGTATGCATGCATGCATGCATGTATGTATGTATATGGGACTCTTCCAATAAGATATGATCTTTCCTGTGTTCAGGAAGGCCGTCCTCATTTTGTAGAAAACACCATCAATTTTGTAAATTATGTAAATATTATAGCTGCACATTGTGATACAAAACAACACATTGTAAAATACAAACCTACGTATTGTATTTTGTACTAAAACTAATATCAAAACTGTACATTGTAATACAAACAATTTACCTATTTTACAAAAATGCGGGTGTTTCATACAAAAAAAGAACGTCCTTTCCGAATTCAGGAAAGACCATGTCCTACTTGAACTATCTCCTATTATATATATATATATATATATATATGTATATGTATGTATGTATGTATGTACTATGTGTATATATATATATATATGTATATGTATTTATATATATAGAGAGAGAGAGGGCCCTTCCAATGAGGTGCACCTTTCCTGGGTGTATGGAAAGCCCCTCACGAGATCCGTTAGATCTCGATCTAGCGGTTCTTCATTCAAAAGGGTATTTTAGTCCATACATTTTCGTTTTAAATTTGAATTTAATTTCGAATTTGAAATTTATTTCGTCTTTATATTTTTCCATTTTTAGCGTGTCTGATTTGGTATTTTTTGTTGCCTTTTAGTTATTGATCTTTCGCCAACATGGTAGCATTTTCGCGCAATGTAGAATAGCATATTTTTTTGTAAAATTCCGCTTGATATTGTAAAACTGCATCCTGCATTGTAAAATAAAATCACAATTAGTAATATTTATATTATAATAATTGTAATTTTGATAACACTATTGTAAAAGATCATGGACGTTTTGTAAAATCTGTATGAAGATTGTAAATCCATCAGATCCTATTATGTGCGTTTTTCACAAATGCCAAGCATCTTTGTAAAATTCGAATCCCTGTTGTAATTTTGCATCCTGCATTGTATAATAAGATCACAGTTAGTAAAAAATGATATGCAATTGTAAAATACGATCTGAGATTGTAAAAAAAACTCGAGATTGCAAAACAGTCTGAGATTGCAAAATAAGTCATTTATATTGTAAAATACGATCTGGGATTGTAAAAAAACACTCGAGATTGCAAAATAGGTCACTATATTGTAAAAACCTGGGCACGCCCTCCATCTCTAGCATCCTCTCTAACCGCACCTCATCCGCCCTTCTCCTCCACGACCCACCTCCTCCATGCACGTCCTCCTCCGCCCACATACCTCCATTCACGCACTCCTTCAACCGTCTCCTCCATGATCCACCTCCTCCACGCGTATAAATGTAAAAAAACAGTCTGAAATTTGTAAAAAGATGATATGCTATTGTAAAATACGATCTGGGATTGTAAAAAAAAGCTCGAGATTGCAAAATAGGTCATTATATTGTAAAAACCTGGACACGCCCTCCATCTCCAGCATCCTCTCTACTCGTACCTCCTCCGCCCTTCTCCTCCACGACCCACCTCCTCCATGCACGTCCTCCTCCGCCGACACACCTCCATCCACGCACTCCTTCAACCTTCTCCTCCCCTCCCCGCTTACCTTCACATCCACCAGCACGATCTCTGACGTTTGAACCTGTGGAATCGACCAACCTCCTCCCACATGCCGTCATCGATGATCTTCGCGACGTAGGTGAACGTGATCTGTTGGGGAGGCGATGGAGGACGTCGGAGCAGCCTCCTCCCACATGTCGTCGTCGAGAGAGAGAGACAGGAGAGAGAGAGTCGTCGTCGAGAGAGAGTCGTCGTCGAGAGGGAGAGAGACAGGAGAGAGAGAGATTTGAGATAATTTAGGAGATATTTTGTTGCATTCTAAATATAGAATATACCAAAATGACCATAATGGGTTTTTCGACATTTAAAAAATATAGATAACGAGCCATTAATGATAACCATCAGATTGACTATGGATGGTTAGGATGGCGGGCTTTCCATGCACCCAGGAAAGGTGCACCTCATTGGAAATATCTCCTATATATATATATATAGGGAAAAGGGAGCCTACACCCATGTGTAGGTAACTTACCTACACCCAACTCTTTTTCCCTCAAATTTTTTTATTTTTTTAAAGTAATTCCTTGGGGAATTTAGATCACAATATATCACCATATCGTCATTCAAATTTCAACTTATTTCGAGACTTCTAACATATCCATCATGACAGTCAAATTTTAACGGTCTGAGATTTGCTGAAATCGGCCCCTTCCGATGGAGCTGTTAGGAATGTCTGTTTTACATGAAATTTGAAACACATATTTCATTTAATATTCTAAGTAAATCCCCTAAATATCCATTTTAAAAAAATCAAAAAAATTAAGAAACAAGAGGTGGGTGTAGGTAAGTTACCTACACATGGGTGTAGGCTCCCCAATCCCATATATATATATATATATATATATATATATATATATATGTATGTATGTATGTATGTATGTATGTATGTATGTATGTATGTATGTATGTATGTATGTATGTATGTATGTATGTATGTATGTATGTATGTATGTATGTATGTATGTATGTATGTATGTATGTATGTATGTATGTATGTATGTATGTATGTATGTATGTATGTATGTACGTACGTATTCATTTGAAAGACGGCATCAGTATTATCATTTGGGTTCACTGAATATGAGTATGGATGTCTATTCGGAACTTACATCTGACAAAAAATATGAATGTGATTGTCTTATCTGTATTTTGACAACTAGTGTTGAAAAGTAATTGGATATGGATGCATATGATTAATGTTTCTTTGGATAATTATGAATAAATAATTCAATTATATCGAAATCCTTCCTCTCAATCCTATAGTGTTTGTATACTCTTTGTTTATCTTAATAGTTGTAATCCGAAATATCAAAGTTACATCAGAGGTGTTGTAATCGTTAATTTTTCCTTTTGCGAATCCGAGTCTAAAAAGCCCAACCTTATGGAATAAACTTTCGACTAATATGCTACATGTCTTCCAAATCTCGCACAAATTCGATATCATTTGCTATTTTATCTTGAAAATGAAAGGTCATGTCAGCATTTAAGCGGCTTAAATCCCATTACCGCACAAAAGTAAATAAAGAATTACTTCACTTTATCTTTCAAACAAGAATCTCACCACTAGTGGTGTAAATGAACCAAACCTGAGCGAACCTACCAAGGTTCGGCTCGGTTCGGTTCGTTTAGCATTTTTAGATGTTTAGATTTGATTTAATTCGGTTCGATAAGATGAAAACAGTGTTCACAGGTTAGGTTCGGTTCGATCCTGATTCGTGAAGGTTTGGTTCGGTTCATTTAAGGTTCGGTTATAAATGAAACTCATTGGAATCTAAATATTTTGAGAATGTGGAATGATTACAACCCTTCGATATGTCTTATTCAAGGGCCATGAACTTTTATGCATATATCTTATTTGTATCAGGGTAAAAATTAAAATTCCTCATTCCTCATATAATTTTTTGAGGAAAAAATACATATATAAATATATATAATATATATATTGGATATCAAACTTTTAACGAATTAAACTTGAACGAACCTACCATTTTAAGGTTCGATTTGTTTAAATAAATGAGCCCAAACCTGTATCAAGGTTCGGCTTGTATATTTTCGAACAGAATCTGAATCAAACACGAGCGAATATCGAACTTGAGATTTTTCTGATACCCAATAGAAATTGTTATAAAGTAGCTATGCATGTATGTAAAAGTGCATCTCGAGATGTTTCTCTGAAACGTGAGTGCCATTTTCTGTATTTTTAGAATTTTTGTCAGGGATCTTATCTGTACACATTAAAAAGGATTTTTTGAATATAAATATAATATAATTATATATTGTACGGTTAATAGTCTCGCATGTATTATTTATCTTAAAATCTTCCCACAACTTATGCTGGAAATGCGATCTCTTCAGACATTCACCCCAATCGTATGTATTTGTTTCATTTGATTAAACATTTTTAATTCAATTTTTGGTATTATCGATCTATGGATTGAATTCTGCAGAAAAAATAGTGAACTATGAAAATCACTTCGAAATTTAAGCTTCTGAGCTTCCAGATCCAGATGAATTTTCGATCCAAAAGAACATGTAAATATTATTTACTGAGAATCTGGATAGAAATTTAAGAGCGTGATATTGTCGAAACAGTGTTTTGAAGGTTGGACGGATCTATTAAATGTTTCCTTTTCAAGATATTGAACTTCGAACCGCAAATTATATTTCTCAGAAATGTTACTAGAGCAAAATATCTCTCCCTGTTTTTTTTCAAACCGGCAGATGCAAAGTACCGCTATAAAGCCGTGGACTGCTCGAGCCGCTCGATCTTGATCGAGCGGCTTGCACGAATTCCCATAATAAGAGCTCACAAAAATATCGAATTCATGCGAACCGCTCGATCTTGAGTGGCCCATGATTTTTCAGCAGTACCATGCAGTATTGCATAGGATCTCACATCTACGCGGAGTTGGATAACGTTATGCTGATACTCAGAAGAGGGGATATATAATTCACCATTGTTTATCATGAACTAATACGCTGTTGATATAGAACATAGTATTGGCTTACAAACAAACCGACCAACATCATCATTAGGTAAATCTATTCTCTTATTCGATTAATATAATCACCATCAACTAGAAGATTATTTATCAAACATGTGAATTAAATAAGGGTAAATTACAAAAAAGATACCTATATGAATCAATTCTCATTTAGGATATTCATTTATTATTGTAGTAATTAGAAACTAATGTACCGTTTGGATGACGGGTTACCTGCGGGTTAGGGGAGTTTACCTTCCTTAACCCACATCTCCCTCTCTCCCCGTGAGCCCTACTTTATTCCTTTTTAAAAAAATTAAATAAATCAATTTACATCATCAATTCTATCAAAAAATAATATATTATACCATCATATCATATAAAAATTATAAACTACTCAACTGTACTCACTTTTCCAAACTTCAATACAATCACATCACAATAACTACTCACTTTTTCAAACTTCAATACAATCATATCATCCCAAACCCACTTCTAACCCACTCCCAGTTTAACCCCTCTATCCAAACACCAAAATTCAAAAATAGGTTACCTTCTACCAATTTAACCCGCCAACCAAACGCACCCTAAGAATACCAAACTTTATGTTTTAGGATTTATCCTTTACATAAAAGGACTACAGAAGCTTACAGACACATGTATTTGATATCAGAAAAAGAGATCGGATCCATCTTTATTAAATTTCGGAAAATGAGACTCATAGCCAAGATTCGACACATATATGGGACCCTTATCGAAAAAATGGGTCGTTGGGCTCGATAGCCAGTTGAGCTCGAGCTCGTTCGAGCCTAACCGAGCTGGCTCGAGCTCGCCTTATCGAGCTGACTCGGGCTCGATAAGGCTCGAGTCGAGCGAGGTTCGCCTTCTAGAGCCGAGCGAGGTTCGCCTTATCGAGCCGAGCGAGGATCGGCTCAGCCTCGACTCGTTAAGCTATCGAGCCCAAAATTCTGGCTCGGACTCGGTTCTATAGCTTAATGAGCCAGGCTCACGAGCCCTTATCGAGCCGAGCCCGACCATAGCTCAATGAGCCATGACTCAATAGTCTGCTCTACTTAGAATACAACTTTTACCATACTTTGAAGACAGGAAGACACCATTCCGAAAAGAGGACAATGCGAGGAGCATGTAAATGACTTGAAATTAAATATTATGCAAATTTAATATAGCATAGTTGTAATCACTATAGTTGATATGATATAATTTTAATAGGAATTTTTACACCACGAACCCTGAAAGCTTTGTAAATTAAATTCTCAACCTTGTATTCATAAGCTTGTTAATTCTTACACTATGGATCATGTCTGACTCTGTGGTTAACTCATGTAAAATTTGTGACGTAACGGTTAACAAGTTTGAAGGACTTATGTGATAATTACAATGAATACAATGTCGACAAAGTAATTTATAATATTTTTAGGATTTTTAATGTAAAAATCCCTTCTAGTTATTAGTTATTTAACGGATACATTATCATAAAATCAAAGGATAAGTTGAACCCAAGCCTCAGCCCACAGATGATATCTCCCTATTTGCCATTATACTATATTGCAAAATATCCCATAATCACACATCACGTCGAGCCCCTCGCATTAAAAATCCTACCGTCCGGAGCCAATAGCCATAGCTAAGGAAGGGAAACGGCCAATACGAAAATATCAAGCAGAGGAGCAATGGAGCTCTCCGAAACACCCCCACCCACCAACCACCGCCTCCCCGACCCTTCCAGAAACCCCGCCTCCTCCTCCCTCCTCCGCCCCCCTCCGCCGCCAATGCAAGACCTTCGCCCGAACCCCGGCCCCGACGGCCGGATCCTCACGGCGCGCCACCGCGCGCCGCCCCCGCAGGAGGTACAGCTGAGCCTGAATTGCCCGCGGTGCGACTCCCCGGACACAAAGTTCTGCTACTACAACAACTACAACCTCTCGCAGCCCCGCCACTTCTGCCGCTCGTGCCGCGCTACTGGACCCGCGGAGGCGTCCTCCGTAACGTCCCCGTCGGCGGCGGCTGCCGGCGCAAGTCCTCCAAACGCCCCGCTGCCGCTACGGCTACAGCCACCTCCTCTCCTCCTCCGCCGCCTCCCAAAGCCCGCAAGTTGTCCCCGCCGCCAAGCGACACGTGGAAGCCGGAGCCGGAGGAGGCCGGGAGCATCGCTGCGATGATCGGGTACGGGTTCGGAGATCCGTATCCGGAGGAGCTGAGGCTGCAGGAGGAGCTGTTCTCGGATCTGACGGCAGCGGCTCCGCCCGGGAATGAGTGGGTCGATCTCGGCGGCGGAGGTGGAGGGGTTTGGACGGAGATGGATCCATCTCTCTACCTTCTCTGAACTTTCCTCTCATATCCGTTCCGTTCGACTCAAATCATCCCTCTTATTTATCAAGGGAATATGGATGATATTGTTATACAGGTAATATATATATTAATTAACTCATGATGTGCATTATCTACATTTACCATCGAATTTCGATCTTTTACATCCAATGGAGCTTTGCAATTTGGAATCGGTTGACCTTAATGGATCGAATCAGCTGGATTGGTTGGCGGAGGAAATGGGGGAGACATTGGATGTGAAAGAGATGGGCAGCTCAGTTGGGATTCCTGCACTCGATCGCTATCATGTGGGGGACGGGAGGAAGATGGTGATGGGTGGTGACGTGGATGCCGAGGGGACGTGTATCGGAGTAAGGGGGTGGGGGTGGGACCACGGATCACCGGCCCATGCGCGGTTGTTACGTCACAATGCACATGTACCGACGGGTTTAAGTGCGTGAGGGGCCCATTTGGTGCCATTACCGCAAGTGGCTAACAGTCCTTGGAATATTATGTAAATATCCCGGCCCGGGTTGGTTGAGGTCTGCATTACCTGGTTGCACCAGAGACTGACTTCATCAGGCTCGATCCGATCCAGACCAACGTTTTAGCTGGCAAGGCCCGACCCAATCCAATCCACAAAATTTCGGATTGGATTTTTTTTTCGAGTTTTATCTGTCAAGGTTACTTTTCGGTAAATTCAAAGGTCTTGCACTCGTTGTATATGGGCCGGTGCATGTAAAGATAGGGTTGATATGAAAATCTGAGATGGATGGTTGCAGTGTTGGATGGAAGAGTTTCTTTCTGTTGGCTTATGTGGAATGGATTTTGAGGTAAAATCAACTGAGCTGGATTAATTAAATTTAAGTAAAACCCCAGATTCAATCCAATTCAATTGGTTTTGATCCGATTTATTCATCCATGAACATCCTCATCGAATAATCGTCACCACTACTTTGCCAATTACCCTGTAGTCTTTATATACATTATATTTACTCCACAATCCCTATAAATTTGCTCTGTCTTAATATATGACCTTTGTCATCTATTTATTTTTCCTTGAGTTCAAGGTGAGTAAACCGAACAAAGTAAAATCAAGGGATTTTTACCGACAGATCCTATAAACCTTTTAAATTACCTCTACGACCTTTTGCACAACGTAATTACCCCATCGACCCTAAAAATTACCCCTAAGAACCCCCACGGGCTTCAAACAGATTACCCGGAGGGTTCATGGGGTAAGAGTTGGTAAGTTTACGGGGTCGAGGGAGGAATTATGTTGTTTCAAAGGTCGTAGAGGTAATTGACAAAGTTTATAGGGTTTGTCGGGTAAAAATCTCTGAAATCAATGGTCTTGTGCCACTTTTAACTTTTGCAATATCAGTTATACTCCTTCCCCTTTTATAATATCAGTTGTCCCTAATTTCTTACTCCGTTATCACTTGTACCCTTCTGGTTAGTTGATGTCCATCCATGTTTCAAACGGACTTTAGATTTTGGATACAAGCGTTATTAGATTGAACAACTAGGGTAGATATGTCCTTTATTTTCTTCCTCTTTCTCCTTCCGTTAGCCTCTTCCTCCTTTGCCCCAAAACCCTAGCGCCCCCCTTTGATGGACAAACTAATGGAAGCACACATGATAACGGTGCAATAAGGTAGGAACACAAGTGATAATCCAAAAAAGAAGAGGTATAATTGTGATTGCAGAAGTTAAGAGGGTACAAATATAAAAATCTCTAAAATCAGATGTTTTCAAAGACAGCTTGAAGTTGTTCTGGGTAAGAATTTTCTCGTTAAAGAAGTGAAGTTTTAGGTGGGAGATATCGGACCATAGACGGCATAGAAAGTGTCTCCGTAACAATCATCCAATTGAGAGAGCAGAGAAAACATGGTTATAACATAATACACCGAATTTATCGTCTTGGAGGAAGATTAGCAAATAATCATCACATTGAATGTTAGAAATGTTGATTTTGTTCGTTTATCGATAAAAAGGAAGCAAAAGCAATGTTTTAAAAATTGAATCGGACATCAAATCGGGCATGTATCGGTTTTCGATTTTTATTGTCGGATCAATGGGATCGATCGGCCGAACTGATGATGACGTCAGCAGTTCAAAAAATCGGAAAAGACTGAACTGTTATATTATTGGTTTAGTTTGTACGGTTCAACCGGGTTGAACCGAGTCAAACCGATAAATCATACAAATAAATACGAAAAATACCACATTTTATCTTTCGAAGATTTATTTACTCTTGTCCTTCCAAATTTTTCCAATAACACTTATACCCTTATTTTTAATACAATTGCATGTGTCCCCTATATTTTTACAAAATCAATAGTAGTGGACTTTTATTAGTACACGTGTGATCCCATTTTATACCAACATAAGGATGATATTATGAAATTTTTAAGAAAATATAGGAGCACAAATAAAATTGTTTAAAAGTTCGAGGTATAAATGTTCTTCAAAAACTCGAAAGGGAATAATAATCATATTTCATAAAATTTATATGAATACATATATGTGATGTAAAAATTTAATAATTTTGAAAGTACTTAAACTCTGATTAACGACAAGTGTTGCTAATTTATTGCTTCTCATAATACGACTATGATAACTTCTTCTTCATTAGTTATTGTTATAAGTGGACAGCATCATACACAGCGTGGGAAGAGAGAGGCAATGTTCATATGGCAGGAAGAGACGAGCGATAATGAGTCATTGACACATGTAAAGGAGAAGAGATAAAGGGGTACTATATTATGGGTTAGAATGAGATTAGATTATGAATATTTCTGAAAAAGATTATATTTTGTTAATTTATTGGAAATTATTTTTTGTCAAAAAATGGATGGTTGAACCGATGGTTTGGTTCAATTGGTTCAACCGGATTTAAGCAGTCCAACTAGATTTTGACCGGTTTTTATTTTCTGAATAAAAACCGAATGGTTTGACCGTTTTCCTCCGGTTCTTGATTTAATCGGTTCAACTGACCGGTTTGATTCGGTTTTAAAACCTTGGGCAAAAGCTGCCATCTTAGACGGGGCAAGCAAATGGGAACATCGAAGGTGAGAGAAGAACAAGAGGGTCTCCTTGATTGACACCTATAAGGGATAGTCGATGGGTTACCACTTCGAATCGCAACCGCTAATAACATATCAAATGTTGTATCTAAAGATGGATCACTCATACGTCTCATAACCTCGCAACCGAATTAGCATATCTAAACTTAAATGATTGGGACAGATTCATGGCTTAAAAACGAAAAAAAAATACAGTATCTTTTGAAAATATATATAAAGCAATAGAGGCTTTAGTTTATGGTTGACAACGATGTAAATCTCTCCCATGCATAAATCTATATATTTCTAGTTCTATCGTTACAGGTAGAGTTCATGATGTACGCAATGAAGTAAGAATGGCATTTTAATACCCAGGCGCATGGATGATGACATTCAAGTAATTTGTTTTTGATCGAAAGCATCGTGGGGTACACGATTATAATGGATTTTTCCGTTAGTTCCCTTTCGAGATTTTATAATTGCGATTATGACCTTACCTTTTTTATAATAGCACTTTTACCCCTATAATCTTACAAAATTCATAATATTGCACTTCCGTTAAAGATAAAATAGATGCATAAATGTGTCTAAACAAAATGACAGTACTGTGAAATATAGAGGCACAGTGTTATTCCAAAAAAAATAGGCAGAAAAGGGCACAAATGTGTAATCCCCATTTTGACCGGTCCTAAGAAAGTGTTTACATTTTTTAATGCTATATATTAAAAGATTTTTTAGCATTTTCAATCAAATGAAACAACCCATCATTACTTAAAACTAGCATCGCATATATCATTAAAATAGCTCTCTCAAACATTTAAAAAAGATCTAAGTGCGTACTTTTTTTGTACGTGAGACGAATCCCCCTAATCTCGAATCATGTTCAAAAACTAATCTGGGAATGGGATGATTTCCATTCTTGGAATGTGAGACAACAGCGTGAAGCAAACTCGCACATGTTTTGTAGAATACATGCTGGGTACGTAGTAAGTCTATTGCCCATGCTTCAACATTTCGTTACCCTCGGGGAAGGGATCGGGACCATTGCAGCAAAGGTGTTGTAATCGCTTCTTCTTTTTTTGCAAATTTGAATCAAATAAATCGAACTGCGCATAGATTAGGATTGGGCATTGGGCTGGACTGGCCTAATCCGGTCCAAACCCCGATCTAAATAACCCGATCCAAACCCAAACTTGAAATTTAGTGGGGCGGGTTGTAGGCCCTAAAACGAGCTCGTATTTATTATCGGGTCGGGTTCGGGCCTGAGAACGTCCAAGCCCGCAAGCCCGATCTATATGATATAATTATATTCACTATATTCATGTTCATTCCAAATACTATGTTCTAACTTTTATATCTTTATTTCGAGTGTAGAATAAATGCTTACACCCGTTAATAATCATAATCATTAGCGTGTATCGAAGATATTTTTACATTAATATGCAAGACTATTACATTAATATGTGAGAATGGAATATGTGTTCTCAAGTGTTAGAGCATGTACAACTGTATAACCAATTTATATTGGGTCAGAGTGCCCACATCTACAATAGAATAGGTAGTGGTGAATTGAATAATGGTTTAAGTCATCATATTTCTTTTACCTCATTTCTATTTTCAACATACAATTAATGTCGAAATCGTGAATTATTTAGCGTACTTAAAGTCTTAAACGTGCACACATGCATAAGAACCAACCAGACAAATGCAAGAAGAACCTAACACATGATATTGATGTACATAGGTGTTAAATTGGGACGACCCGATTCCTTGAGCCTGGAATTTGAAAATAAAATGGGCCTAAACCTGACCCATTAATACATATACTTAAATGAGCTTGGGCCGGGCCAACTCAAACCTGACCCGATGCCCAACCCTAGTATAGATTGGATCTTTGATTAATCCTCCACATATCTACCACAAATTTCACAGAAAAACTGATATCAGTTTGCTATTTTTATCTTAATGGTCAAAAATCCGGACAACATTCAAAGAATTTACATCCCATTAAAAATACCGAATCTTTGTATATTATGATAAAATAACTGCATCTGAATTTTGTGAAATTTGATAGATACGCAAAGGATTAACCAATGATTCGATCTACAGGGTCAGATTTTATAAAATCACAAGGAGGCATAAGGTTTATCTTATATGAATTGGTATTTTGTTGCAGCAGCGAGCGCAGGCTCGACGCGAAATTGCAAAAAAAAAAAAACCAAAGTAGAGGAAGATAAGGGATTGATACCTGACATGTAGGTGTAGTCACATGATTTCTGACGCTACTCAACTGGTTAACAAAGAAGGTTATGAATTTTTGAATTTATGGTTTAACGTCTATCATATATGGGTCACAAAGCCTTCATAGTACGGGTGCACACGAATTGGATAAATTCTATAACCCGATCCAATCCGATGCTATTGGATTGGATTGATTTGATCTTATCATTCTGATGGATCGGATCGGTTTTGAATTTTTGAAATCCGTTAAAGTATAGATTGAATTGGAACTTTACCAAAATCCGATCCGATCTGCTAATCCGTTAACACACATGCACACGTAGATACACACACATATATACACAAACTTACCCACTTAAGGAAAATGTACTATAAGTGATGGCTATTTATGATGATTAACTAATCATCACATTTATGAATTTTTTTCCGACAGACTAATCATTGACAATGAAGATCAATTTTTTCTTAGCATTTCAATAGTCAGGAAAAGTTGGACAGGCAAACAATTCTTTTTCCCTCAGCATTGTCTCCCTCCGCTTAAAATCGCATCATTCTTTTCGAAAACCCCCCCAAATTCATTCTCCATCTCCGGCCAGAATCAACCCCCCCGTTAGGATTTGAGTCAAATTAGGATTGGACTCCTAATGAGATAAGACTCATAATCCTAATAGTAATTCAGTTATATTTATTTATAATCCTATTAGGAATAGGACTATGGGTTGTAACTTGGCTATATATAGAGAGGGGTGGAGACACTACTCAACACCACCAAAAGAACAATGTAACCCATAAAAAAGAAAGGGAGAGAGAGAGAGCGAAGAATGATATTAGAGAGCGAGGCAACGGAGAGGGTTGTACTCGTTCTAATTTATAGTTATCTTTCTTCTCTGGTGGTTGCGAGAGGAGGCCGACCACCATTATATCTGATTGTTCTTTTTTTCGTATGCTTCTATGGTGGCGGTCGATTATGCTTCCGTATCCGTATCTAGGTGTCCATTCCCAACAATCAGTATCTAAGAGGAGACGATACCGGGTTCGTATCCCCAACAAGTGGTATCAGAGACAGGTTCAATGTTGTTGAAGGGACATGATGCGACGCCGACGAATAAGAGCGAGGTTCGACGTCGATGAGACAACACGACGCAACAGATGCACAATCCTCATAAGCCATGATATGGTGGTCCTTGGAGAAATCGATCAGAGGCATCAAAGAATTCTGTCAGCGGTGGTTGGCAGGAGATTGTGCGAGTTGGCATGTCGAGGACACCCAACGACAGGTGCATCATGCAGAGGCGGTGAGTTTCTACTAACGAGACTTGCAGATGATGAGGATGGCCTAGTGCAGACTCAAGACGATGAAGAGATCGTGATGGAATTCAACTCAAAAGGGAGATTGTTAGGAGAGTCGAATTAAGATTGAGAATCCTAATGAGATTGGACTCCTAATCCTAATAATAGTTGAGTTGTATTCTATTTATAGTCCTATTGGGAATAGGACTATGGGGTTACAACTTGCCTATATATAGAGGGAGGTAGAAGTATTGCCTCAACACCACCACAAGAACAATGTAACCTTTAGAAAAAGGGGGGAGAGAGAGAGAAGAAAGAGATGAGATAGTGAGGGAACGGAGAGAGTTGTACTCGTTCTAATTTATAGTGATCTTTCTTCTCCGATGGTCACGAGAGGTAATAGACCCCCGTTATATCCAGTTGTTCTTTCCTTCACGTGCTTCAGTGGTGGTGGTCGATTGCACATCCGTATCTTGGTGTTCATTCCCAACAATTAGTATCTGAGAGGAGACGATATCAGGTTTGTATCCCAACAAGTGGTATCAGAGCCGGATTCAATGTTGTTGAAGGGATATGATGCGACAGATAAGAGCGAGGTTCGACGTCGATGAGACAATACGATGCAACAGATGTGCAATCCTCAGAAGCCATGATATGGTGGTCTCTTAGAGAAATCGACCCGAGGTGTCGAAGAATTCTGCTCGTCGCGAGAGGTGACCGACCACCGTTATATCTTGTTGTTCTTTTCTTCACGTGCTTCTGTGATGGTGGTCGATTGTGGATCCGTATCTGTATCCAAGTGTTCTTTTCTAACAATCTGTATATGAGAGGATACGATACTGGATTTGCATCCCAATAAATGGTATCATAGCCGGGTTCAACGTTGTTGAAGGGACACGATGCGACGGATAAGAGCGAGGTTCGACGTCGATGAGACAATACGATGCAATAGATGTGTAATCCTCAGAAGTTGTGATACGATGGTCTCTTAGAGAAATCGACCGGTCGAAGAATTCTGCCAGTGGTAGCTGGCAGGAGATCGTGCGAGGTGGCACGTCAAGGACACCCAATAACGGGTGCATCACTGATGAATCTCCATTTCATTATTTTTATTCTATCATTTTGGCCTTAAAAATCCTAGTAAATTCTTGTAAATACCCTTAATTTATGCATTTTAGCATTCATGCATTATGGTGTAAATAGTGTATAAAATACTTTTTTTAATGTCAAAATTATAGAATAAAGAAAAGAAAAGAAAAAGAATAAAATATTAAAAATATTTTATGACCCTAAACCCTAAGACCTAGGCATCTCGATGAATAGGTTGACAAGGAATAAAGTAAGGGGAGATAAGGGCCAAAATACAATAAAATTCCTATTTATTTTAATTCATTTTTATTCATTTTTGGGACATATTTTTTGTTCCACTTTTTATACTTCAAATAAAGAAACTTTGAACATGAAGTTGTAGACAATAAAATATAGAAAAATACAAAATTAAGTTCATACAAAATATTACACAGATAAAAACTTATGGTCTGAATAAAATTTCAAAACCCCAACTTCCTAGACCCATATCTCTCAAATAAAACTCAAAATATATCAAAATAGTCATTAATTGTATATAACTTTTAATAAGTTATTTAGTGAAGGTGGTTTCATATTTTTTGGAGTTACGGTGTGAAAATTAGGTTTTGGACCCCTATTGTATAGTTATACCGATTAAAATATTCATTTTATTTATTATTCATTATTTTTGTAATTTTATATTTTCATAATTTTGTAAATATTCTTTATAATATAAGTAAATATTAAAACAGGAATAAAAATATCAAAAATATATCAAAATAAATTATGTATAGAAAATACATAGGTAAAATACATATAAATATACCTATAGAATAAATGCATCTATTTGTTTAATTATATATAATACATCAAAAAAATAAATTAAACATATATTTAAGTTTGTAAAAATGAGTTATAAATATATAAAATAATAAATTAACTTAATAAAATCAAAATTACAAAATAAAAATAAAAGATTAAAATACATAGATGAATATACCTATAAATAACCCCTAAAAAGTAACTTGTAAATATAAATCTCTAAAAATAAATAAAAATCATAATAAAATTCTTCATAAAATAATAAATATTTTTATTTTATAACCTAAAATTAATAAAATCATTTATTATTTTTAATCGAATTTCTAATTTGTTTTCCATGGATTTTTCTGGTTGGTCCACGTAGACCAACCAGATCCTCCCGTTGGTTGACTTCGATCAACTCTCGGACGGAGGTCTCACTTTGTCAGATCTGCGTTTGGCCTCTTCTTTTTGGATTTTTGGAGGCCGAGCCTTGCATCCTTTGACCTCATGTTCAACATGACTTTTTCTCCTCGATTGTTGCTGTTACACACCCAAGCCTTGCATCGGGGAATGGACCATCGATTCGCATCATCTTCATTGATCCTTGGACACGCCCAGTCACTTGTACAAAAACCAACCTCTTCCTCCTTTGAATGTTAGAACCTTTTTCGACCTAGCAAGGCCCTTCTTCTCGAGCACTCTGGACTAGAGATGGTGACACGATCTCCTCCAGTCATCTAGGAGGTGTCGCGCGTGGCCGAGGAGCGGCTCCACCACCTCCAGCGAAGCCTCGTCGTCGAGGTACAACTCTGGCATTCCCGGCCATTGAGGTATGTATGTTCTTTATTTTTCTTGCATTTTAAGCTTCACCGTAGCCTTAGGATCTACCCATATTACGGGCAGACAGGCCAACGGTCGAGCATCTATCCAGGGTGGAAGCTCTGCCCTCTTGGGTGGGTCGAGGGCCACCTGTCGAGGCTCTGGAGAAGTTTGTGGGGGTTGGTCCCTGTAGCAATTTTGGACATCATCGGTCTACGCGGGAGCTACCAACGGGAAGTAGTGCAGCGTCATGGTGCTTCCGGTACGGTGGACCACTGGTCGGGCACATGTCGTGCAACAGGATCATTGTGTTTTCACTATGGTTGCACTAGACATCGTCGAAAGGAGTGCGTCATCACTACATCGCGCAAGGCGTCGGCAAACAAGGTGGAAACGGAGGAAGGTCATGAGGATCCCGTGATCCCTTGTGATGCGACGAGCTTTGCACAGCTCCTTGGTTTGTTGTCCAAGGGCAATTCGCTGGAGCAATAATTGTGTGGTTTGATCACAGGGGAAGGTGATGAGGAGGCTCTACGTAAGGTTCGTGATGGTATCTAGTTGGCTAGGACGGCGGGCATGGCAGTGGACCTCGTCGACCTGGCTATCGGGGCGCTCTGTATTAGGGATCTCTCTGACGAAGGGATGATGGCATTGATTCGGGGGGGCCATGGAGAAGTTGTTACCTCCTCATTTGGTTGGGAGATGACGTTGGAGGAGATCGCGATATGGGGAATGGAACGTCAGGTGCCTCCATCTCTTCTTGTAAGGTGAAGATGCTTCGGGTTCCGTTTCGATGTCGGAAGGAGGAGATAGTCAGAGATGCGATTAAGCACATTGGTTAGTTGGTAGCCTTGTGTTCCACTAGTCTAAGATCTGGTGATGCGGAGGAGATGATCATTCTAATGAAGGGGGCAAGGCCCCTAGTTCCCATTAGAGGATCCATCTGGCTAGGAAGGGAGCATGTTCCATTCTAGATGTTTGCCCTGCAGGAGAAGCCCCACGGTGGGGATCCATCGATGGTAAAGATGTCATCCCCCGAGATCCGATTGGTCACCCATCCTCTCTTTGTTGGTTCTCGTATGCTGGCATCAGAGGTGAAGTTTGAGGAGTCCTCGATCGATGAGGGGAGGTTTTGGGAGATACTCAAAATCCTCACCTGTGGAGGCATTTCACTTTCCTTTTTCAGGTGGCTCAGCTACCAAGTCTCTTTTTGAGATATTGGATATGTCTCCCTATGTGGATCCTCATCAGCCAACGGCAGGAAAGGGGTCCATCCTAGACAGTCCCCCCTCTGGCGGTGGATCTGATTGCTCCAGGTCAGGTTGGTCCAAAACCAATGCAGAGAATGGCAGACCCATATACTCGGATCCGTGTGGAGGGGGTGCTTGCAAGAGGTTCATGATTCCTGCTAGTTTCTCCATGAAAGCTCTCGACTCGGGTCTGAAATATCGTATTATTAGGAGTTTTTTAACCTAATGGAGGGCATCCTTGGTTCAAAAGAGGTGGATTTTGGAATGTTGCATCTTGGATCCTTCGAGAATAGGGGTCTTTATCTCGAGGAGGACGATGGATTTCTTCCGAGGGTGGTATGGCGGTGTGCAGCTGGCGGCTACGGCGGTGGCCACCTCAGATGGAGAAGGCAGCACTGGGGCTCTTCCTGTCAAGACTGGAGATCTCACTTGCAGGCATCACCTATTATATGATGATCCCATTAGCCTTGGCCATGTTGTGGAGGTGCCTCGGTACATCAAGGTTAGAGGAGGGGTTGATCGACACCATGCAGAGAAGCGGGTGCAGGTTCGATGCGGTGGCTAGGGGCGCTTTGTGAGCTGAAGAGGCAGATCTGTTGCTTCCCTCGCAAGCAGAGGTGCTCGAACACTTATGACTGGGAAACATGGCGCTTGGAGTGCATCCAAGAGGAGGAACCTGGTTTGGAGGGTGAAGAAGATGCCCCCGCTTGGTTTCCTTGTGAGTATGCGCCTGCGGTGATCAAGGAATCGGTAGAGAAGATTTTATCGGTTGCAGATCATTCGCATGATATTCCAGATGCGAATTCTGGGGCTATTCCAGAAGATGGATTTTGCTTCGAAGTTTGCACTTCAGGTTAGCGTCCAGTTGGTGGGGCCCATCCATTGATCTCCAATTGAGGTTTCTGTCATGGAATGTTCGTGGTCTGGGCCAGCCTGAGAAGCATCTGGCCATCGCTTCCCTATTGAGTGAGTGGCGGATTAATGTTGCATGCTGCAGGAAACGAAGATTGACTCTTAGAGCAATGTGAGATGGTGTTCAATATATGGATCCTGTCTCTCATAGTTTATGGTCGTGTTTGCCTACAGAAGTGCTAGGGGAATTGTAGTTGCATGGAACGAGGAGCTCTTTGACATGGTCGAGGATCTAGCAATTTTGCATTCCATCATGATGCCCTTGCGTTATAAGGAGGACAATTGTCTCCTGCTGGTAAGTTCATTGTACAGTATCTCCGGTTCATCGCAAAATATAGCAACTTGGGGGGATCTTAGACATATCATGGAGCAGTTTGCTAAGGTGGCCTTGGTTTTTGGAGGTGACTTTAATGGCACTCTATACGCTGAAGATAGACCAGGGGAGAGAGGTGGGTGTGACCAGGGATCCAATCTATTCATAGAGGTGATTGACGAGCTGAAGCTTGAAGTGGTCGACGCATCAAATTGCAAGTACACCTGGAGGAACTCCATGTCTCGATCGTGAATAAATATATTCCTATTGTCTAGTGAGGCTTTGGAAATGTTCAGCTTGGCGGTTGTCCACTCACTCCCCCAGGTCGAGGTCGGACCACACACTGCTCTGTTTGGATTCGTGTAGCGGGAGAGGTAACTCATCGTACTTTAGATTCGAGAGGAGTTGGATGTTAGAGGCTGGTTTTCTAGATTATCGTCCAATTGTTGACATACAAGGAAGTTGTAGGGTCGGCCACGATGCAGTTTGCAGGCAAATTGATGGCTTTGAGTCACAAGCTCATAGAGTTCCAAAAGGTTTCCAGGATGGAGTGTGGGTTGCGTAGGGCTCAAGCTTAAGAGGAGTCGATGAGATTGGACCCGGTTGAAGATGTTAGGGAATTGTATGTGAGATTTCACAATGTGAATCGGTTCAAAAGATTCTGGAGGACGAGGATCAGAAAAGGGTGGTGGAGTGGAGGCAGAGATCGAAGCTAAGGTGGTTGAAAGAGGATGACGTAAATTCATGATTTTTCCACGCGGTGGCGAAGAGTAATCTTATTTATTCCATTGAGATCGAGGGGTGGAGGCTCAGGGGGAGGTGGAGGTCACGAGGTCTATCACGAGCTACTTCAAATCTATGAGCCATAGGGGTCCTCGTTGTGAGTCTAGGTGGTTGGGGCTCAGGGTGACATGCATCTTAGGAAGAGGCTGAGGATCTAGTGAGTCCCTTCTTCTCGCTAGAGGTTTGTGAATACATGTTTGCTCTAAACCTAGAAAGATACCTCGTTCTAGATGGTTTCTCTGTGTTCTTTTACACAGAATTTACGAATCTCATCGAAGATGATTTCATGGTGGTTCTGCTCGAAAACGTGGAGGAGAACCTAGGATTTGAGAGATTGATATTCTTGCTTCCAAAGAAGAAGGGTGCGACAAGAGTAGAATATTATCGTCCGATCGCTTTGTCCAATGTGATGTATTTAATAGTGGCAAAAGCTATGGTTAACCGTCTGAGGAGGATGTTGAATCATGCTATTTCACCAGCACATAGCGCTTTTCTCCATGTCACGCAGTTGTTAGAGAGTGTGGTGCTCACCTCTGAGATTGTGATTGATTTGCATAGGTGTAAAACTAAAGGGGGCTAGGGGAAAGTGAATTTCTCCAAGACTTACGCCTGTATGGATTGGTGATTCCTTTGGGCCTCACTCCACAGGAGATGTTTCCTGGACAAGTGGATTGCTTGGATGAAGATATACATCATGATCGCATCTTGTGCAGTACGGGTGAATGGCCAACCAAAAGATAGTTCTTCTAGCCACATGGAGTTCCAAATGGTTGCCCTATCGCACCCTGCTTTTTGTTCTCGCCTCGAATGTGTTGACAATCATGGCATGACGAGTGGTGGTGAGCAGTCTCTTAAGGGGGTATCCGAATGAGGATATTTTAATTTCGATCCTCCAGTATGCAGACGATACGATTCTCTTGTGGGGGGGGTCCTTCTTGTTGTCAATGTTTGTCAACGTTGCTTGATTTATTTGGATGGTGTTGAGGTTGAAGATTAACAAGGGGAAGTCTGAGTTCGTGCCCTTGGGGTGGTCTGAGGAGGTCACTGCTTGCGAGGGTTGGCTACTATCTCCACATGGTAGCATGCCGATTAAGTACCTGGGTATTCCTTCGGTGGCGGGAAAGTTGAGGGTAAGCGACTGGAAGCTGATTATTGAGAAGCTGGAGCAGAGATTGGTGATGTGGACAGCAAGTTACCTATCCAGGGGAGGAACACTTGTCTTCTTGAAGTCGATGGTATCGGTGATACTGATTTTCTCTCTCTTCAAGACTTCCCCCGGTGGGACGGGAGTTCGGAAGAGATTGAAGGGAATCAAGCGTCATTTTTTTGTCCTCATCTCGGAAGGATGGTGGGATTCCCTTGGTAGTGGAAGATGGTTAGTTGCTCAAATGAAGATGGGGATCTTGGAGTCCGAAGCCTGGAGGAGATGAACAAGGCTCTCCTTTGCAAATGAATTGCTCGGCTCGGGGGAGATTACAGCAGCTTGGTGTTCATTGTCACTCGTAAGATCTATAGAGATGGCCCACGCTTCACCCCAGAGCGTTGGGGTGGCACTTTCATTCTTCTAGAGGGGAATTTGTGGTTTAGCACAGGAGGTTCGCATGTTTTTAAGACCGATCTTAGACAATGGCTTGGGCTTCAGATTTTGGATGGACGAATGGTCAGAAAGCGATGTCTTGGATCCATGAATCCCGAGGTTATTATCCCTTGCCACTAACCCCCGATGCCTCCGTAGCAGAAATTTGACATGGTCAATCCTTCCTCACATGCTTCAGATCTATGATATCTGACCAGAGGATGGAGGAACGGGTGTTGATGTTGGGGGTAGGGGTGGGTGATGAATCCACATTTCATCATCTTTATTCTATCATTTTGTCACCAAAAATCCTAGCAAATGCCTGAAAATACCCTTAAATAGAGCATCTTAGCATTCATGCATGTGCATCCAAACAGTGTATAAATTACTGTAATTAAGGCCAAAATTATAGAATAAATAAAGAAAAGAAAAAGAATAAAATATTGTAAATATTTTATGACCCGAAACCCCGAGACCTAGGCATCTTGATGAATAGGTCGACAAGGAATAAAGTAGGGGAGATAAGGTCAGAAACACAGATAAAATACCTATACATTTTATTCATTCTTTATTCATTTTGGGACCTATTTTTGGTTCCACTTTTTATACATCAAATAAAGAAACTTTGTACATGAAAGTTGTATATAATTAAATAAAGAAAAATACAAAATTGATTTCACAGAAAAATAATGCACAGATAAAAAGTTATGGTCTGAATAAAAATCCAGAATGCCAACTTCCCAGACCCGTATCTCACAAATAAAAACTCCAAATGCAGCGTACTCACCTTTAATTGTATATAGAAGAAAATAATCTAATTAATTGTGGTGGTTTCGCATTTGGCGGAGCTACGGTTTGAAAGTTGACTTTTGGACCTCATTGTATACTTGTACATATTAAAATATTCAATTTATTATTTATTCATTATTTTTATATTTTTTATATTTTTATAATGTTGTAAATAATACATATAATAATTATGTGCATTTAAATCAGAATAAAAACATAAATAAAATACAAATAAAAATACTTGTATATATTCAATACATAGATACATACCTATACATATCCCTATACAAAACATGTTTGTATTTTATTAAAATATACGAAATAAATCAGAAAAATAAAATAAAAATATATTTGTGTAGATAAAAGTATTTTATAACTTTATAAAATCATAAATAAAAATAATAATTTAAAAATACCTAAATAAAAATAGAATACATTAATACATAGATATAGATACCTATAAGGTTAAAAAGGCAACTTGTAAAAATAAATCTCATAAAAAGAAATAAAAATCAGAATAAAATACTACATAAAATTTTGAGCATTTTTTATTTTATAACTTTTAATTAATTCGGCCATTTAGTATTTTAAATTGAATTAATAACATGTTTTTCCAGGGTTTTTCCTGGTTGGTCCACGTGGACCAACCAGGAGGCCAGGACTGTTGACCTAGGTCAACAGTCTGACCTACCCCCTGGTGCTTGTCAGACCATGTTTGACCCCCCTTCTTCATCCTTTTTTCGAGGTAAACCCTTTCACTAAAATGCGATGCAACCTTCACGACTTTCGCAGCTCGTGCATCAAGGATTCACGCCCAAGCGTCACCTTGGGTCGAGGATCACTGCAGCTCCCACTATGCCTCGTTCTTGCACCCATGTCCGTCAACCCCTTAAAACCTCTTCTGAACCCTAATTTGAAATTCGAACCGCATTTCACATAGTTCTCTTCCACCTTAGGACTGCCTTGGAGGCCTGTAGGTGACAGCAACGGACTGTCATCGCCGAAGAGGAGGAAGAGCCAATCTCTCAGGCGAGTTCCACACCTCCGGCGACCGCCGTCGAGGTATCCCCTCCCTCGCCCGATCTGGGCTCGAGGCTGTGCTTCCCTTAGTTTTTTTTACTGTCATTCAATCCCTCGCATTCCCGTCTTCATTTCCCCTCGCTTATTCAGTCCATCCGAGTGTCGGTTCGCTTAAGCGACGTTCGGCCGGAGCTATTCCGGCCAACACCATCTTCGCCCGTGCACTCTGTACCCACCTTGTTCTCTCCATCCCGCGGGGTCGGGGCACTTTACCCCCGACCCTCTCATTTCTTCCTGCAGGTTTGAGCATCAAAGACGCACGCCTGGGGGCGGTTTTCGAGGCCACCGCACCACCTGGAGCGCCCCACCTCCTTCGACGTCGTGGGGTGGATCTTGGGGGGGTGCCGGCCTATTTTGACGCCACCAGGAGTTACCTGGAACCAGCGGGAGCACGATCAGCCCCTCGGCCGTGGGATCGGCAGACGAAGGTGAACCCCGCACCTCCACGAAGCTCGGCACAGGCCGAGTTCCTCACCAGTTCATCCTGTCGAGTCCCTGGCCGTAGGATCAAGAACACTCGGCCAGGTGTACAGTTACCGTCCGATTCGATGCCTGCCAGCCGTTGATCGCCCTCCAGGAGATCTAATCTGAGCCACCTACAGCGAAGGGGTATCGGCGCACCTCCAAGCGACACGTGTCTAAGTGACTTGGTCCCCGCCGTCAGATCGCGCCCTTGGCTGGGCATTTTGCAAGATAAGCCCCGCCAATTTTGTATTTTAAAGTTGAACCAAAACTTTCATTGGCCGCTGTATGTTTTTGTAATATTTTCAAATCAGCCCGCGTGGTTTTGAATAACTGCAGAACTATCCTCCCAGGCGCACGTGCTCTGGCACGTGTTTCTTGGGAATTTTGCGGATATACCCTCGTATCTTGTGCCTTTAATATTCAGTCCAGTAGTTATTTTATTAAGCTATATATTGTGTGGAGAATTTGCATGAATCCCCCTGATCTTTGATATTTTGCATTTAGGTCCTCCCCAGGCGCGTGCATTGCACGAGCGTGGGTGGACATTTTGCATAGAAGCCCTAGCGGCTTTTGGTATTGGTTTTTGGCCCAGAAAGTATTTTATTTCAGTTCAATTTTGTGCGCAAATTGCAGTTAGGCCCTGGAAGTTTGTATTTTTGCATATAAACCCCTGCCAGGCTGTTTATTGATAGGATGCTTGATGTATTTATTTAACCTATCATTTTAACTCCAAAAATTCCACAAAAATAGGTTTAAGCTCCTGGACATGTGTAATTTGACGCCACATATTTAGTTTTTGATTTTACTTTATTTTCATATTTATTAAAAATCAAAAACTTGCTTTTTGTGTACTGTCTAGCTTAGAAAATACCAAAAAAATATTAAAACACCTCTAAAAATTCCAAAAAATTACCTAGTGTCTATTTTATCATATTTTAGTGTCAGTCCAAAAATCATTAAAAATCTCAAAAGAAAAACACTAAAAATTTAAAAACACTCAAAAACTTCAAAAAAATATATAAAATAGTAGAAAAATCCAAAAATATCAAACTCAGGTTCTGTGTGTCACTTATTTTGTCATTTTTATTTGAAAAATAGTGTGAAAAGTTTTGGTTGCTGTTTGTTCATTTTAACTTGCATTTTAGTCACAGCCAGCCCTATTTCCACTGTTTTGCCTTAATTCAGTAATTAAAAATGCCAAAAACACCTTGAAAAATCCCCCAAAAATCACAAAAACAGTAGAAAACCATAAAAATATCAAAATATTTTATTCCTGAATTTTTGGTTATTTTTGCACCATTTTATAAATATTTTAGCTTGCATTTCATTATATTGCCTTTATTCTCCAATATTGAAAAAGAAATAAAAAAATATAAAATATAAATTATAAAAATTAGAAAATTTAAAATCAAAATACAAAATTAAAAATTAAAATAAAATAAAAAATTAAAATTAAAAACCCACAAAAATTCCTTCCCTAGCTTGCTTAGTGTAGACACATCACACACACACACTTGAGCACATTTTTGCTTGAACTACCTTGTTTGCTCCCTGTGTTCGAACTCTCTGCATACTTGTCACTATACACCATTTGTGCAGAGTTAAAAATAAATTTGACTCCACACTTATTTTTCATTGATTGATATTTGATTGTGGGTTCATTGTTGATTAATCACATTTTATTGTGGGTCACCACAGCGACGTATTTAGACCCTCGATAATCTGCGGTTATCAAATGGCGCCGTTGCCGGGGAGCAACAGCGAGTAGTTCACATTTTGATTGATTGTGTGATTGTTTACCATAGCATTATTTTTCCATCTCTTACATTTTTGATATATCTTGTTGAGCTATCTGACTGTCTCTTTTCTTGTCTTCTTGCGGGGGACCGCGGAGCGAGGCGGATTGCTTAGGTGATTCGGAGCATCCTTGGGAAGCGGAGCCGGCCTTCTTAGGTCACGCCGGCAGGAGAGAGCAGGAGGAGTGAGGGAGAGTGATTAGATTAGCTTACATTTATTTTTGTGAGAGAGTGATTTATTTAATTGTAATAATACAGGTACACTTGGACTTGGACACTCAGACTATCGGGCCTAACTTCCGGGTGTTTGTTCACCCGGGGGGCTCACCGCCGTGTTTGACGCGTTTTCATCGCCGTCATTTTCCGGTTTTGTTTTCATTTTTCACTTTCTTTTGTGGATTGAGCTCTTAGTTCTAGGTCCTGCTTGATTCGATTAGAATAGGTCCAAACACCTAATTATCTTTGCATGCTCCTATAGATTCGTATTTGGACTTAGACTAATTAAACAGTTAGCTACTAGCTTCCGATCCACGCGTCGCGAGCTCACACCCGAACAAGCGCTTTCTCCTAACTCAAATGTGTTGAGCAGAGGAGGGGTGAGCCTAGACCGGACATTCGGATTGGGAGTAAATAGTTAGCTTGTGGTTCTTCACGCTAGCAGTTGCCTGTTCTAGGACGATTTCCGCTTGCATATCGCCATATAGCTTAGGTTTAAAAATTCTGCTTTGCATCCCGCATGGAGAGAGCTGGGATTCGCTGTAAGTCCTCTTACTTTGCACGCATCATCTAGGCACAAAGGTGAGATTTCCACCTTGGTGTCAACTTGCACGCTTTCCGACTCTATTCTCCCTCTGTTTTTGGAACAAAGTAGGATAAAGGAAAATACAAAAACCGTTAGGCGCTTGTTTGAATTGACTCAAAAGAAGCGATAACACCAAAAAAATTAAAAAAGGGACTGCTAAAGAAAACTTGACCAAAAATAAAATCGGTAATTGGATTCATTGCTTGGGGAGAGTAACACCCTCACTTGTCTTCAGGTTGCATGGGAAGGTCTCCTTCAAGTGAGGTGAGCGCTTCGTAAGGATTAGAGCCCAAAACCCAACTTGTGGCTGCCTTGTGTATCGCCTGGGATTTCCGAAGTATTGACGCTACTATCGTACGTAGTCGAGTAGGACTTGGTCGCCATTGGTGACTCGCTATTGTGTGAGCGCCGACCTTGTCCGAAGTACCGAGCCTAGGCCACGCCTTCACGGGTGTGTCTGTCTCACCGGCTGCGTCCGAGTAGGATCTTGCACGCTCACGGGTGATTCCGTTGCGAGTGAGGTCCGAAGTATCGGTTTCGCCTATCGGCTTCCTCCCTCTATTTCTTTGGCTGAGTAGGGATCCAGGAAGGGTTACAAGGACCTCAAAAAGTGCAAGTTACAGGTTACACAGGAGGAGGACAAGTACGGGGACACTTTCCTGGCAGTACTCTCGCTCCTATAGGCGTAGCGTTCTAAGGACTCGTGAAAAGATAAATACCTGAAAACAAGCTAAAATTGACAAGATAAAAGCCGAACCTTCACGGCTTCACGAGTTGAGTTGGTGAATTCACCCTTGCTTTGCGTTTGATTGCTAGATTTATTTAGGTCAAGATCAAAAACACCGCACAATTGTGCACAATTTTGTTGCATATCATCTTCTCCTTCTTCTCTTGCACTTTCCCTGCTCTTTACGAATAATCAAGATGATGGGACGGAGATCTCTTAGGCCGACATTGTCGACACCGCTATCTAGCACTCCTCCTTACTCATCTAGGAAGGCCTCGGAGAGTCCGCTCTCCGAGCCCGAGTTCACATCCACCCTGTTCCCCCTCGACCACCCTTCCCATTCTCCTTCTCTCAGTCCAATTGTGTCAGAATTCAGTGCATCACAGAGTTCCGCTCATTCGACAGCACCTGAGATGGCCTCTTTTGCTTTTTCAGAGAATCCAGCAATGGCAGACAGAGGCGAGCACCCAGATGACCACGAGCATCCCCCGTTCATTATTGATCAAGTGGCCATCAACAATTCCTTGCTAGCGTCCCTGGAAAATATGCAGAGACAGATCCGTGACCAGGGAACATTCATGGGTGATCTGATGAGAGAGATAGCACAGCTGAGAGAAAACCGACCTGGGGGCGGTGGCGGTGGAGGAGGAGGAGGACCCGATGCAGGAGGAGGCGATCCAGACGCTGAGCGACCGCCACAGACTATCATGAGGGAACTGCACAACCCAGCTTCGTCCCTCACTCACGGTGGATCAGACTTCCGCCAATCCACGGAGATTTCGAGCTTCGGCACCACACGATTCAGTTGCTACCCAAGTTTCACGGGCTGCCGATCGAAGAGCCGCACCTCCACCTCCAAGAATTTGAAATGATATGCAGTACTATCCATGATCGGTTGATGACCGAGGACACCATTAAGATTATCGTCTTCCCGTTCTCATTGGTTGATAGAGCTGCATATTGGCTCAAACATCTTGGGCGATTCATCGATACTTGGGCAGATCTCCGGACCGCGTATTTGAAGAAATACTATCCTCTCGGCCGGACCAATGCAGCTAGAGCTATGATTAGCAATTTCGTCATGATCCCAAATGAACAGTTCCATGAAGCCTGGGATCGATTCAGAGAGCTCATTGACCGGTGTCCACATTACGATATATCCAAGCCCAACCTGGTGCAGAGTTTCTTCTGTGGGCTGACACCGGAGCTGCAGGGGCTAGTGAACGCCTCTTGCGGTGGGTCATATTTCTCCAAGGGAGAAGACTGATAACCCGCCCGGATGACCAAGGTAAAGGTCTGGAAGTGGTCGTTGCGACCTCAATCACTCAGACGGAGAATATCAAGAAAAATCAACCACTCAAAATAGGTCAAATCAATCAAAACAAAAACGAGAGCGGTCTAGCTATGGGATTAACCTGGTATAGCTCCCAGGGTCGAACACAAGGAGCACGGGTTGGCCAGAGGCCTACGAAGTAGTAAAAATAATATAAAAATAAAATAAAATGTTTTTAGTGGTTTTTAATAATTTTTTATATTTTTTGGATTTTTAATAGGTGAAGAAAATAAAGAAAGTAAAAGCAAGCACACTTGATCAATTTATTTAACACACCAAAAATCAAGCAAAAATTCAAGAAAAATGGTTTTTATGTTTTTAAGTTTTTAAGTGTTTTTGGTTAATTTTTGAGATTTTTCTAATGTGTATTTTATTTTCTAAAAATCAAACAGTAAGAAAAAGACTGGGTACTGTCCAGCCAGAACCAAAACCCTTAAATAAAATATCTAAGGATCTCAACAGGTTCTGGAGGTAATTTTCCTATATTCTAGATAAAATAAGGAAAATTTGAGCACCAAAATTATTGTTTTTGGATTTTTAGATTATTTATTATAATTTTTATGAGTTTTTAGGTGTTTTTAGATTTTTAGGGTTTTTACTCAATGAAAATAGCCAAAATTGGCTAGAAAATCAAACAACACACAAAGAACAGTAACTAATTTTTTTTAGAATTTTTGGGGATGTTTTTATATTTTTTTGGGATTTTTAAACCTAGACAGTAGCTAAAAAGAAGGTTTTTGAATTTTTAAAAATACTAAATAAAATCAAAAATGTCCTCAAAAATTCTCAAAAATCCAACAACATGGCAGGAGCCATGTGTCAAATTTTCATCGAATTTGGAGGTGGTTTGATATTTTATTCAAAATCCACAAGAGGGCACAGTGCACAGGGACTAAAGTGCAAATACCCGAAACTCTGGGGGTCCAGGTGCAATTTTCCCAGCAAATCACGCGCGTGGCGCGTGCCTGAGGCACTCAGGGACCTTCTGGTAATAAAAACCAAGTTCTTGGACCTTTTGGTAACTCGTACCAAAAAGTCCAGGGGCTTGGGCGCAAATAACCCACTAAAATCCGCACATGTTCAAATAAAATGCTCACAGGGGTATAAATGCAAATACCAGAAAGTATATATTCATTCAATAACCATCCAGAACTACAGGATAAGAGATGCAAATAACCCAACGAAACACGTGACGAAGCACGTGGGCTCACATACACAGGGGTATCAATGCAAATAAAAACAAGCACAAGGTCCGAGGTGCAATTTACCCTACGTAAATAAAAGACTTAAACTATTTACAGGACTAGAATTAAAAACACAAACTACGAGGGGGCCTAAGTAAATTACCCCTTTATTCGTCGACGGCTGGATGCGCGCCACGTGGATGATCCAACGGTCTCGGACGGCGGGCGCTCTTCTTCTCTTCCGCACTTGGGCCAATCGACGGTGCAGAGGGGGCCACGTGGGTGATCAAACGGCTCAGGTGTTGGGGCCTCTCTCCTCTGTGCCAACGGTCCGGATCAGCCCCTCACGATGATCGACGGTAGCTGCTCCTTGATGAATGGACGGCTGTGATGCGAACTGGAGCGGAGGGGTTGATCGGACGGTGAAGGAGGATACTGGACGAACACTCGGCCGGAGAGCTTCGCCGGCCTTGTGCGCGTGATGTAGACCTCCTCAGCTGCCTCGGATGATCGGATAAGGTCCGCGATGGAGTCCCGCAGCTGGTGATGGCTTCAGATGACCCAGCCGAGCCCTGGAGGGGATCCGGCGAGGTCGGCGGCGATGAGCTCCTGGTCTGAAAGTGAGGGGGGCTCAGATGCCCTCCTCTTGACCTGCAAAGTGAACCAAAGCTTCGCGGGTCGAGGGCAAAGTGCCTCGACCCGATGAAGCGGCGTGAAGGTGGACTGTGGGTCGGGGCGAGCGAGCTCCGGCGAGCGGAAGATGGTGAAGCTCGAATCCCAGCTCCGGGCGAGCTGGGTTGATCGAATGGGCGAAGAACGTGCGTCGAGGGATGGGGAGGTGATAGTGTGTCCCGATGATTGAGAAGATGTACGCTATGGCCGGAATCAACGGAATACGGCGGAGAGTCGATTTGGGGGTAACTCAAAATTAAACGAAATGGCAAGGCTAGAGGGTTACCTGGGCGGAGTGGAAGACTATGCTGGAGCTTAGCTAGCTCCTGGTCGTCGCCTCGAAGGGTGTCACTGCCTGAGGCTCGAGCTCCTGCTAAGTGGCGGAGCACGGCGGCGCGAAGCTGCCGGATCGATGGTCGGGGCACCCTCTCCTCACTGCAACAGGGGCAAACGCGAGCTGTCACCTCGGTGATTGCTCTGGAGGTCACGGGAATGAGAGTGGCGAGCCAAAGATGCGTGAAAATGGGGGCGGAGCTCAGGCTTTATACGGTGGAAGGTCCGGCAAAACTCGATCGGGTAGGGTGAGCTGGTGCGCGGATCCCGAGGCGAGGGCTCCGGCGCTCTCGGATGTGACGTGATCATTCCGGACCCGGAGTTGGGGAGGTTGGCGATCGGGTCACCCGTGGAAAAAGGGAGAAAACGGGTCGGGCACAGGAGACCCGGCTCTGGTGGTCCTGGGGGAGTTGACCGGGGGTCAACAATCCCCCGTGGACCAATCAGAGCCGCCAAGCTTTAGGATTTTATTTGATTTTTTTGGGCCATTAAATGGCCGAATTTTTAAAAACTCAAAACATGAAATATTTTTAATTTATTTTTTTCTATTTTTTTGTGATTTTTATTAATTTTTGGAAATGAAAATAGGATATTTACATATTAGAGCTATGTATAGGTATATATACAATATAGGGTTTTTAATTTTTGATTTTTAATTAGTTATTTTTATACATTTTTATTCCTATTTTATATTTTATTTATTTATAGAATAAAATGAGGAATAAAAGGCTATTTTTATTTTATTTTTATTATTTATATACACAGGTGAAATAATTAGTTATTTACAACTATATACATGGCATATATACAAGATATTTTTGTACTTTTAATTTTGTAATTTTTATTTGATTTTTGTTTTGTTTCTTTTTATTTATTTTATTTACAATATATAACATAGAATATTTACAAGAAGTTTTGAAAATAAATAAATTTATTTACAAGGTTAAATAGATAAGAAAGGGTGATCTATGTACATGGTGAAGGGGTGTTTTTGGGTCTTTTTGATTTTTAAATTTTTATTTTGTTTTTGATACTTTATAAATATGTACAAATATTTACAAACATATTTTTGGGTGAGGAAAATATAATTTTATTTATTTATAAAAATATATACACAAGAGCCCCTATCTCCCTCTACTTGCTTTTATGCGGTCAGGCCCATGCTGAGCCCTCCCTTGGGTTAGGTTGCTAAATATTTATTCTAAATATTTCCCTCTTTTTCTTTTTCATCTTTATTCTTTTATTTTTGCACAAAAACATGCTAATTATAAGTATTTACAAACATGCATGCTTTTGCTAATTTTTCCTATTTACACATATCTACATGCATTTGCATAGGTTTTTGTAGCTAAAATATAAGAATAAAGAGTGATGAATGGGTATTCATCAACGACGTCTGGGCCATCTACGAAGGCATGGCAGAGAACTCCACAGTGATGACCCAGGCCCGAGTCTATACTCAGCAGAAGCCCCCGCAAAGAGCGGGATCATTTCAAAGGATCGCCCGCATCGATGCCGGTCCCAGCACAACGTCGGTAGCCGCAGCCCAAGCCGAATCAGCAGCAACCGACATGGGCATCATTAGCGAAAAGTTGGACCGCATGGAGATCCTCGAAAAGAAGCAGAACCAAGGTCTAGCCCAGATGGACCTTCTCACCAAAACCATGAGTGACCTGAAGACTCAAATTCTATGTATTCAGGAGGGCACAAACCCATTCCCAACAGCCTCCCAGGTCACAGGTTGCTTCCAGCAGCAGCAATCCCAACCAGGCCTCCACCTCATACCGCCAGGTGAACCATATCCAGGCGGAGCCGGTTCCATTGCTGCAGTACCATCCAGAGCAACCGCCATCTCAGGACACGCAGATGGTGGTTTATCAGCCAGAGCAGCCACTGGCAGTTCTTCCTCCACCCTCCTTTGAGCAGGAACCATTGATGGAAGTCAATGGGATTTGGTATGACCGATACCCTCAGCCCGCAATTCGTAGGGATCATCCCGGATTCCGTTGGGGGAATGGTGGATCCTCGTCCCAGCAGCATCCTCCTGCCCAAGGACAGCAGAACAGCCAGCCGACACAGCAGCAACAGCCCCAGTATGTCCATCAGCAACAATACCAGAGTGGTCCTCGTCCCTCCTATCAGGGACAGCAGTGGAGGCAGCGCCAGCCGCCTCAGCAGTCTTATCACCAGCCTTCCCCCCAGTATCAGCAGCAACACCAGCAGCAGCAGCCCCATTTCCAGCAGGGACAGACATCCGGTTCTCAGGGTCCAGCCTATGAGAACCCAGCCCTCGATGATCTTGCCCGCTTGCTATCTGAACAGCGAGCATCTTTCAGGCAAGAAATGGATGAATTCCGGCAGGAGATGCGGGATATCATCAAAGGCAAAGCCGCCATACCCGCTCAGATCGAACCTAATCCTAATAACCTAAAGAGAAAATCTGAGCAGGTAGAGTTCACAGAGGATACCTCTCCTAGTGACGATTTGAATGATATGCCTTATTCTTTGAATGATGCTGATTTTGTGACTACTAGGAGCGGTAGGATGTCAGCCGGAGGCGCCTCTCCTGAGCGACAACCAGATGCTGAACCAGGAGCGCCAGAGGAGCAGAGGAGCGGTGCTGATGCCGCTAATGATGATGTTGAAGACGGTGGTGCTGATGCCACCAATGATGGAGTCCAGGACGACGGTACTGATGCCGTTGTGATACCAGATGCAGACGGTGGTGCTGAAGCCACCATTTTGGATGATGAACCCGAGCGCGGTGCTGATGCCGCGAAGACCGGTGCTAGTGGTGGTGCTGAGGCCACCACATCTACTTTTGTTGAGCCATCAACTGTGATGTTACCACATTTTTGTACCTAGAGACTGTGGGAACAAAAACAAAAACAAAAATATGAATAAAGGAAAGGTTTCTGTTCAAATTGCAGATCCATATGTGGTAAATGATGATTATTGTATGGATTCTCCGTCTTCGCAGGCACAGGGGACCGATTCCTAGTCCTCCATCTGAGGAGGCCCCTACCATCCCCTTCCCTAAGGCACTCCGCCGAGCGAAGGGGAATAAAAATGAAAATCCAAAAAAGAATCAGCAGGTAGAGTTCGGCAACGAAATGATTGACAGATTTCACATTCAGCTGACTCTACGGGAAGCATTTGAGCATATCCCCTTCTTCAAAAAGAACTTGAAAGAGACAACTACTGTTCGAAGGAAGAAGAGGCACAGAGATCAAATCCATATGCTCACTCATGACACATGTTGTATCATTCAGAACAAGCTGCCAGCCAAGCGACCAGACGCAGGAGCTCCCTATGTCAGATGCGAGATTCAGGAGCAGCAGTTTGATCGTACTCTATTAGACAGCGGCTCTTCAATTAACCTCCTTCCGGCAGCCTTACTCAAGCAGTTCGAGTTTGGCCCTCTTCTTCGAAGCAGAACGGTCCTTCAGTTTGCTGATAGGTCGATTAAGAGGCCTAAGGGGTTATTGAAAGACGTGGTCGTTACCATTCAGGGCCTGAAATTCCCCGTGGGACTTCGTTGTGTTGGACATGGAGATCCCTGAGTCGGTAACTGATGCCCCCATCATTCTCAGACGTCCATTCTTGGCCACAGCCAAGGCGGTGACCGACCATGATAGTGGGAAGGTATGCTTTCGCGTAGAGGGCGAAACTATACAAATAGAGACGATCGAAGAGATCAGAGCTAGAGAAGTAGAGTGCTCCGAGCAGTCCAGCGAAGCAGCGCAGATGACAGAGGAAGAGCTAGACATCCACCAGGTATGTGATTTTGAGATAACTGATGATGAATCCAACTGGAAAGACCCGTAGCACCGACCCTCGCCTTGCCTACAGATTCACTGTATCTCAAGCTCATGGCGGTCGAGAGCCGGGAGAGCACATCCCTGGATGAGGATATCTCTGAGGCTGACAGTGTTGTGATGAGTGGTGCTGAGGAATTTCAATCATGCTCATCTTCTTCTGATCCCTCGGATTCAGACATTGACTGGGATGACTTTGATGACTATTTACCTTGTCTGATTCCTACTGAGCCAACAACCATGACCGAGTGCGAGCCAGTGCAGTTTATTGATGATTCAGCAGGCCACCCTTCGTCAGAAATTCATGGCAGAACGAGAGTTCTCCCATGCAGACCTGGTCGCATTTACACAGACATATCAGAAGCCAGATCTGCCACCTCCCAGTTGTCCAGAACGGAAACCTCTACCGCAGTCGATGAAGTACAGATTCCTTGCTGGAGAGCCAGAAATGCACCCAGTCATTATCTCTGCAGATTTGACTGGAGAACAAGAATCTCGTCTGATGGAGGTTCTTGAAAGAAACCGCAAGGCAATCGGTTGGAGTATAGCTGATCTCCAGGGGCTGAGCCCAAATCTTTGCTCTCACCACATTTATCTTGAGGATAACGCTAAGCCGTCGCGTGAGTTCCAACGACGGCTGAACCCGAATCTTCGAGACGTAGTCATGAAAGAAATTTCCAAGTGGTGGAGCGCTGATTTTATCTATCCCATCTCCGACTCCAAATGGGTTAGTCCACTCCATGTGGTACCCAAGAAGACGGTATCACTACAGTTGTCAATGAGTCCGGAGAGGAGATCGCTACCAGAGTACCAACTTCTTGGAGGGTCTGTGTGGACTACACACGATTGAATGAGGCCACCAAGAAGGATCACTTCCCGCTACCATTCATTGATCAGATTATCGAGCGGCTAGCTGGGAAGAGTCATTATTGTTTTCTTGATGGGTACTCTGGATACAATCAGGTGGCCATTGCGCCCGAAGACCAGGAGAAAACGACATTCACCTGTCCGTTTGGGACTTATGCTTTCAGACGGATGCCCTTTGGTCTATGTAACACTCCGGCGACATTCCAAAGGTGCATGTTGTCCATCTTCTCGGACATGGTGGGTGACTGTTTAGAGGTCTTCATGGATGACTTCTCGGTCTATGGCGATGGGTTCGACGCTTGTCTTGACTGCCTAGACCGTGTGCTCAAGCGCTGCATTGAGGTTAATCTTGTCTTATCCCGGGAGAAGAGTCATTTCATGATGACTCGGGGGACGGTCCTTGGTCATATCGTCTCCAACAGGGGCATGTAGGTCGATCCGGCTAAGGTGGACATCATCAGAAAACTCAATCCGCCGTCCAATCTGCGTCAGTTACGGTCTTTTCTGGGGCATGTCGGTTTCTACCGACGGTTCATTCAGGACTTTAGTCGAATTGCCCGACCGCTCACTGACTTGCTCACCAAAGACACCGAGTTTATTGTTAATGATAAGTGTCTTGAATCATTTGAGACTCTCAAGAACATGGTTTTTTCAGCTCCTGTCCTTCAGCCACCCGATTGGTCTCTCCCATTCGAGATCATGACGGATGCTTCAGATTTTGCCGTTGGGGCTGTGCTTGGACAGAGGAGGGATGGTTTACCGTTTGCCATTCACTACGCCAGCCGGACTTTGGAATGCCGCGCAGCGGAATTACACTGTGACTGAGAAAGAGATGCTGGCCGTAGTCTTTGCTCTTGATAAGTATCGATCATATATTCTCGGATCTAGAGTAACAATCTACACTGATCATACCGTCATCCGGTACTTAATGGCTAAGAAGGATGCCAAAGCACGTCTCACCAGATGGATCCTTCTACTCCAGGAGTTTGATATTGAGATTAAGGACAAGCCTGGAGTCAAGAATGTGGTGGCGGATCATCTCTCTAGATTGGAGAATCTTGAGGAATCTGAGCCCAGCGCACCTATCGCAGAGACATTTCCCGGATGAGGCGATCTTGGCTGTCACCTCACTCCCATGGTATGCTGACTTTGTAAACTATCTTGTTGCCAAGACAGTCCCTCAGGGTTGGCCCAGGCAGAAACTTGAGACCTTCCTAGCTAAGGCCAAGTTTTACCATTGGGAGGATCCCGTCCTTTATCATGAAGGAGGGGATAGTATCTGGAGGAGGTGCATTCCTCAAGAAGAGCAGCATAGCGTCCTCACATACTGCCACAAGCTTGAGGCTGGAGGACCTCATTCTGGAAAAATGACAGCACAGAAGGTGCTTCAATCCGGCCTATGGTGGCCTACTCTCTTCAAGGATTCTGATGAGTTCGTGAAGAGATGTACTGACTGTCAGAAAATGGGAACCTGCAGACAGAGAGACATGATGCCCATGCAACCCCATTCACTTCTGTGAGGTTTTTGATGCATGGGGGATTGATTTCATGGGCCCATTTCCTAAAAGTCAGGGATTCGAGCATATTTTGCTCGCTGTGGATTATGTCAGCCGATGGGTTGAGGCCATCCCCGCCCGAGCCGCAGATGCTAAAACCGTTTGCAAATTTTTGAGGAAAAATATCATTTCACGGTTCGGTGTACCTAGAGTCTTGATTTCCGACGGGGGGTCTCACTTCATCAATGACAAGGTCAGGGCCCTTGCAGACGAGTTCGGCATTGACCATCGGGTTGCCACTCCTTATCACCCTCAGACTAATGGTCTTGCCGAAGTATCGAATAGGGAGATAAAGACTATCTTGCAGAAAGTTGTCCGCCCAGACTGAAAGGATTGGTCACAGCTTTTGGACTCGGTCTTGTGGGCTTATCGGACATCTTTCAAGAATCCATTGGGGACATCTCCCTTTCGTCTCGTCTATGGCAAGCCGTGCCATTTGTCAGTGGAGATCAAGCATAAATCTTTTTGGGCAGTTACTGAGTTGCTTCTAGATCCCGAGAGTATAGGAGAATAGAGAAGAGCAGAATTGGCAGCCCTGGAGGAACTTAGAGATACAGCCTTTTCGAACAGCTTACAGTACAAAGAGAAAGTAAAGACATGGCACGATTCGCATATCAGCCATAAACAGTTTGAACCAGATCAGAGAGTATGGTTGTTTGATTCCAGGCTGAAATTATTTCCAGGGAATTACAGAGCAAGTGGAAAGACCGTATGTGGTCAGGAAGGTACATGACAATGGCAGCATCGACATATCCGAACCGTCATCTTCCTCTACCTTCCGCGTCAATGGTCAACGCCTGAAACTATATCTTGATCATGATCCGCCGACCATTGACGTTGCCCCCATTCTTCTGGTATGAGATGTGTCCTTGACTCTCATCATATACATCTCATACATGGTGATCAATTCTATCTTCCGCTGTACAGATCCATCTGTTTACATCACTTTGTTGTCTGTCGATTTTATTTTCTTATTTTCTTCTTTTCTTCTTTTTTCTTTTCTATCTTCTTTATCTATCAAAAAGGTGTCGCCCTTGTAGACAGTTTTCCATACTTAGGACGTACTTTGTCCCAAGGTATAGGGGGGTTGGCACCCCGAGTTGTTCTATCCTTTTCGATCCTCTCCATTGTCTCCTCTTCTTGTCTATACTTAGGGATATCTTACCCTAAGTATAGGGGGAGACAATCTGAGTACGGTCTGTTCATTCCCACCCTTGACCCTCCCTGCGTTGTGTACAGTCTGCTATACTTAGGATTATTTGATCCTAAGTATAGGGGGGACGGTCAACTTCTCATTCGTTTGATTCATTCATTTATTTCTTTATTGGTTAGACTTGTCTATACTTAGTACGAGTTATGTCTTCTCTTTTCTCTCTGATCTATGAGGACATAGCTCAAGCTAAGTATAGGGGGGTCGTATATACTACGTATATACTGTAGCCATAACTCGTACTTTCGTATTTTCTTAATAAATATGGCTAAATGATTCTTTAAAATTCATTAAAAGTCCTTAATAAAAAGATGTGATTATTCCTCAAATTCTTTTTGTATTTACTGATTAATAAATCAGGTGAAAATGTTTTTTGCAAAATGTTTGAAAAATAGTTTGAAAATCTTTGTGAACATTTATTGAAAACTATTTTGAAAATATTTTGTTACACATTTTCAACCTTTGTAAAAATGTGTGGATTGTAAAATTTCTTTTCTTTGTGTGAAATAAAAATGTTTGAAAAATGATTTGCAAATGGTTTGAAAAATGGTTGCAAAAATGATTTGAAAAACCTATATATACTGTTTTGAAAGCCTTTGCAAAAATGTTTTCAAATGTGTGTAAAATATTTTTAAAAACTATTTTGGACTATAGTTTTCAAAAATTGTGTGTAAAATTGTTTTCAAATAAATTTGAGGAATATACACATCATACCAAAATCCACTATATATGTATATATGTATAAAATTGACCACTTACCCTGTAAATTCTTAAAATCCACTTCTTGTATATAAAGAAGCACTCCCGTGTACATATTTTCACCTTGTTTTCAGCCAAAATCTTTTTGTTTTCAAAAATTCCCAAAAACATTTGCAAAAATTAAAATCCAAAAACATTTGAAAAATCTTTTTGAAAATACAAAAAAAATGCATGCATCATCTTTTCAAAATCCATAAAAAGTTCAAAATCTTTGAAAATTGCATCACAAAAATATTTTCTGCATTGCATTGCATAGCATTCGCATTTTTCGGATTGAGTTTGATAGTTGAACAAGTCTAAGTAAAATCCGAAGATTGGAGCTTGATTGGACCTTATAATCTACCTAATAACAGGAACCTTATAGGAACCAGGTTTGAGGTACTTCAGGTCTAGTTGACTTAATTCTTAGAGGATCACGGGACTTGGTTCAATGGATTCTTGACTGCCTAAGTAGAGTATTTCGGAGCACACGCATGACTCTTGTTGATAATGACCTAACTTGGACACCTGCACCTTTCACATGGCTCAACTCAGTTGGAGTGGTGAGGGGATTGGATTTGTCGGTATGAGACGCACACAAGTGGAAACATTTGTCCTCCTCTAGGGAGGGAAGTGCACCCCAACCCGTCCAGTGATTAGGAAGTCTAAAGACAGGAGGCTGTGGGTTGCGATAAAGCTTCAAAAGAGGGATAGTCTATTGGCTCAAGAGGAAAAACTCCTTATGTAAATGCTGCTGTATATAGTATTCAAAAACAAAAAACAAAAAAAAAAGTTCAGGCATGTACAAAAATAAAAAGCCTGCAAAGTATGTACATATGTTGTAAAGTCAATAAGCAAGCTTGAGTTCCAAAGTCAAATATGAGAGCCTGCAGCAGGATGACTTGACTACACTGGTCTTGCATCCAAGGATAGGTAGCTACACTGGCTACCGTCCATTCTTCTCTTCACCCCCTCCTCTTGAGCTGGTTGCCACTTGAACTTAGAAGGGAATACCCCGCTCCTCGAGGATGGAGTCATTGGATTGGGGAATCATTGGGTCGTCGTACTGGAGAAGTCAGTTTCTTTGTCATTCTAGTTGGGGAGAGCCACCATCACTTACACTGTACAAGTCAGATTCATAGTCGTAAGAGTTTGCGTATGAATTGAGATATTTCTGACCTGGCTATTGAGGAGACTTGGACAGAGTTTTGGGATTCTCAGGGACTGTTGGATTTCAAACACGGTTCTCACTAAGGTTCCGCCCGCACTAAAGTTCCAAAGGTCCGACTTGAGCTCCAAACTTTGATTTTGTGCAGACAAGTTTGACAATCAAATAAAATCCAAGTTCTTCTTTTTCTTTTCTTTCTGTTTCTTTTTGCACTTATTGCATAAGTGTTTGCTAGGGACTAGCAAAGGTAAAGTATAGGGGGATGATGAATCCACATTTCATCATCTTTATTCTATTATTTTGGCACCAAAAACCCTAGCAAATGCCTGAAAATACCCTTAAATAGAGCATCTTAGCATTCATGCATGTGCATCCAAACAGTGTATAAATTACTGTAATTAAGGCCAAAATTATAGAATAAATAAAGAAAAGAAAAAGAATAAAATATTGTAAATATTTTATGACCCGAAACCCCGAGACCTAGGCATCTTGATGAATAGGTCGACAAGGAATAAAGTAGGGGGAGATAAGGTCAGAAACACAGATAAAATACCTATACATTTTATTCATTCTTTATTCATTTTGGGACCTATTTTTGGTTCCACTTTTTACACATCAAATAAAGAAACTTTGTACATGAAAGTTGTAGATAATTAAATAAAGAAAAATACAAAATTGATTTCACAGAAAAATAATGCACAGATAAAAAGTTATGGTCTGAATAAAAATCCAGAATGCCAACTTCCCAGACCCGTATCTCACAAATAAAAACTCCAAATGCAGCGTACTCACCTTTAATTGTATATAGAAGAAAATAATCTAATTAATGGTGGTGGTTTCGCATTTGGCAAAGCTACAGTTTGAAAGTTGACTTTTGGACCCTCATTGTATACTTGTACATATTAAAATATTCAATTTATTATTTATTCATTATTTTTATATTTTTATATTTTTATAATGTTGTAAATAATACATATAATAATTATGTGCATTTAAATCAGAATAAAAACATAAATAAAATACAAATAAAAATACTTGTATATATTCAATACATAGATACATACCTATACATATCCCTATACAAAACATGTTTGTATTTTATTAAATATACGAAATAAATCAGAAAAATAAAATAAAAATATATTTGTGTAGATAAAAGTATTTTATAATTTTATAAAATCATAAATAAAAATAATAATATTAAAAATACCTAAATAAAAATAACTTACATTAATACATAGATATAGATACCTATAAGGTTAAAAAGGCAACTTGTAAAAATAAATCTCATAAAAAGAAATAAAAATCAGAATAAAATACTACATAAAATTTTGAGCATTTTTTATTTTATAACTTTTAATTAATTCGGCCATTTAGTATTTTAAATTGAATTAATAACATGTTTTTCCAGGGTTTTTCCTAGTTGGTCCACGTGGACCAACCAGGAGGCCAGGACTGTTGACCTAGGTCAACAGTCTGACCTACCCCCTGGTGCTTGTCAGACCATGTTTGACCCCCCTTCTTCATCCTTTTTTCGAGGTAAACCCTTTCACTAAAATGCGATGCAACCTTCACGACTTTCGCAGCTCGTGCATCAAGGATTCACGCCCAAGCGTCACCTTGGGTCGTGGATCACTGCAGCTCCCACTATGCCTCGTTCTTGCACCCATGTCCGTCAACCCCTTAAAACCTCTTCTGAACCCTAATTTGAAATTCGAACCGCATTTCACATAGTTCTCTTCCACCTTAGGACTGCCTTGGAGGCCTGTAGGTGACAGCAACGGGCTGCCATCGCCGAAGAGGAGGAAGAGCAATCTCTCAGGCGAGTTCCACACCTCCGGCGACCGCCGTCGAGGTATCCCCTCCCTCGCCCGATCTGGGCTCGAGGTTGTGCTTCCCTTAGTTTTTTTTACTGTCATTCAATCCCTCGCATTTCCGTCTTCATTTCCCCTCGCTTATTCAGTCCATCCGAGTGTCGGTTCGCTTAAGCGACGTTCGGCCGGAGCTATTCCGGCCAACACCATCTTCGCCCGTCCACTCTGTACCCACCTTGTTCTCTCCATCCCGCGGGGTCGGGGCACTTTACCCCCGACCCTCTCATTTCTTCCTGCAGGTTTGAGCATCAAAGACGCACGCCTGGGGGCGGTTTTGGAGGCCACCGCACCACCTGGAGCGCCCCACCTCCTTCGACGTCGTGGGGTGGATCTTGGGGGGGTGCCGGCCTATTTTGACGCCACCAGGAGTTACCTGGAACCAGCGGGAGCACGATCAGCCCCTCGGCCGTGGGATCGGCAGACGAAGGTGAACCCCGCACCTCCACGAAGCTCGGCACAGGCCGAGTTCCTCACCAGTTCATCCTGTCGAGTCCCTGGCCGTAGGATCAAGAACACTCGGCCAGGTGTACAGTTACCGTCCGATTCGATGCCTGCCAGCCGTTGATCGCCCTCCAGGAGATCTAATCTGAGCCACCCGCAGCGAAGGGGTATCGGCGCACCTCCAAGCGACACGTGTCTAAGTGACTTGGTCCCCGCCGTCAGATCGCGCCCTTGGCTGGGCATTTTGCAAGATAAGCCCCGCCAATTTTGTATTTTAAAGTTGAACCAAAACTTTCATTGGTCGCTGTATGTTTTTGTAACATTTTCAAATCAGCCCGCGTGGTTTTGAATAACTGCAGAACTATCCTCCCAGGCGCACGTGCTCTGGCACGTGTTTCTTGGGAATTTTGCGGATATACCCTCGTATCGTGTGCCTTTGATATTCAGTCCAGCAGTTATTTTATTAAGCTATATATTGTGTGGAGAATTTGCATGAATCCCCCTGATCTTTGATATTTTGCATTTAGGTCCTCCCCAGGCGCGTGCATTGCACGCGCGTGGGTGGACATTTTGCATAGAAGCCCTAGCGGCTTTTGGTATTGGTTTTTGGCCCAGAAAGTATTTTATTTCAGTTCAAATTTTGTGCGCAAATTGCAGTTAGGCCCCTGGAAGTTTGTATTTTTGCATATAAACCCCTGCCAGGCTGTTTATTGATAGGATGCTTGATGTATTTATTTAACCTATCATTTTAACTCCAAAAATTCCACAAAAATAGGTTTAAGCTCCTGGACATGTGTACTTTGACGCCACATATTTAGTTTTTGATTTTACTTTATTTTCATATTTATTAAAAATCAAAAACTTGCTTTTTGTGTACCGTCTAGCTTAGAAAATACCAAAAAAAATATTAAAACACCTCTAAAAATTCCAAAAAAATTACCTAGTGTCTATTTTATCATATTTTAGTGTCAGTCCAAAAATCATTAAAAATCTCAAAAGAAAAACACTAAAAATTTAAAAACACTCAAAAACTTCAAAAAAATATATAAAATAGTAGAAAAATCCAAAAATATCAAACTCAGGTTCTGTGTATCACTTATTTTGTCATTTTTATTTGAAAAATAGTGTGAAAAGTTTTGGTTGCTGTTTGTTCATTTTAACTTGCATTTTAGTCACAGCCAGCCCTATTTCCACTGTTTTGCCTTAATTCAGTAATTAAAAATACCAAAAACACCTTGAAAAATCCCCAAAAATCACAAAAACAGTAGAAAACCATAAAAATATCAAAAATATTTTATTCCTGAATTTTTGGTTATTTTTGCACCATTTTATAAATATTTTAGCTTGCCTTTCATTATATTGCCTTTATTCTCCAATATTGAAAAAAGAAATAAAAAAATATAAAATATAAATTATAAAAATTAGAAAATTAAAATCAAAATACAAAATTAAAAATTAAAATAAAATAAAATAAATAAAAATTAAAAACCCACAAAAATTCCTTCCCTAGCTTGCTTAGTGTAGACACATCACACACACACTTGAGCACATTTTTGCTTGAACTACCTTGTTTGCTCCCTGTGTTCGAACTCTCTGCATACTTGTCACTATACACCATTTGTGCAGAGTTAAAAATAAATTTGACTCCACACTTATTTTTCATTGATTGATATTTGATTGTGGGTTCATTGTTGATTAATCACATTTTATTGTGGGTCGCCACAGCGACGTATTTAGACCCTCGATAATCTGCGGTTATCAGTGGGCGTTGTTTAGTTCAAACCAAATAACCTAATCAAATCATTTGATACGGGTCAAATGATTTGGGTTATTTGGGTTTTCGGGTCGGGTTAGGCACAAATCGTTTCATTTATATGGGTACTGGGTTGGTTGATGGGTTTGATAGTGTCCACCCGACCCACCCAATCAACCCGAACAATTAATGTGGGTGACCCGTGATTTAGACCCACCAGACCCGACAAAAAAATCATACGAATATATTTATGTATACATATATACACACAAATGTACACAATGTTTATACCATTATATATGATATGTAATTCTATTTATTAACTTATTAATAAATGATAATGGCTGCAAATGGAATAGCCTAATATAGGTTTGGAGGCATTACGTGAATCGAATGCATGTTGTCAACTTGCCATGTTGGAAAGTGGAATCCAAATTTAATTTGAAATTCTAATTATAAAAATTTGGAATGTGAATTGTCGGATTCTCACTCTACCAAGAATCCAAGATCAGAGATTATGTTTGTTTGATATCCTAATTTGGAATGTGAATGAGAGATTGAGAGCCACCTTCTGACTTCCATCTATCATCCAGTGACCATTCCTACCTTTCAACTTCCTAGTTCCTTCCGATTATGTGGCCTTTGTCCCTTTCCCTTCACCCGTTTATGATCGAATCTCCTCCGCAAGTCCGCAGGAGCAGCACCGTATCTTTGATTTTGGTTTTCTACCTCCATAACCACAGGAGCACGAGCTGCACGACCACACTTGGATAGCATCAACCATGGCCCATCACGCATCAACCAACAACAACCAGAGTCATGTAATGCCTTCCACAAAACCAAGAGTATTTGTCTATAATTAGTCAATGTTGAATCTTATAAATTATACATTAGCATGTTGTAAATGCGCCTTTAATTTAAATACCGTTTATTTATCAACTTTTTTTGTAAGCCCTATTTCGTATAAAACTTCATTATGTTTTAGATCCTTGTGTAGAAAATGATTAGATATATGTGTTAATGTGCAAGTTTGTAAGTTATATGTTTGTCATAGATATGAAGTCACAGTCTTACAGATACGTCATGGATATAAATAAGCAAAATCTTATACATTCTTTTATTATTTCTATATATTCCATGGATATGAACTGTCCTTGGAACTGACAATGAAATCCCATCAATTTTATCTAACGTTTCAAATCAAGATGCGAAATTCAATGCATGGAAAGCCATAGGTCTCTCCATTTTAATGCACATCATTATTCTCAAGAAAATATTAAATGTGATACACTTGTCATATCTCAATATACTTATCTGTGATATTCCATGGTTATGAATTGTCCTTGGAACTTATTAGATAGCAATATTAGATTGTATGCACTTGAGATGAAAAAATATAGTTATAACTTGATAATCAACCGTCATTAATATTGTTTTCATCATTGTGATGCATGTGAAACTTTTTCTGTAACACTGATTATTCAATCATCCTGATCTATGATTGTCAGTTGTCTACATACATTGCATTTGAAATATAGATGTCCAATGTTAATGATTGCCGAGCTTCACAATCATTTGAACCATCTCCAACTCCAAACCCTCCTGCGTCAATAGTATATGTGAATGGGAATGAATCCAAAAATGGAACTAATTCCAAAGGTGTAAATAATTATAGAAGGGCAACTAAACCTCGATCAAGTTGTCAGGATTATTTTTCAACCTTTGTTGATTCAGAAGGTCTTCGAAATGCAAAGTGTAATTGTTTTTGAAAGATATATTTAATTGAACTCGGAAAGCATGGAACCTCCAATTTGAATAGTCTTGCAACTAATTGCACTAAAATCCCGATAACCTTGAAAGTACCCAAAGCAGATTGAGTTTACAACCATCCCGGCATGGAGAATCTGAAGGGAAGTTGTCATGTTGGAGATTTGATGATGAAGCGGTGAGAAGAGGATTTGCGGAAATGATCATATTAGATGAGCTACCCTTTAGCTTTGTGGAGAAAGCTGGATTTAAGAGATTTATTTCAATTGTATTACCTCCAAGTTTCCATCTTCCATCGAGGTGGGTCACATCATATTGTTTTACTGATTACTTGGATGAGAAACAAAAGTTAAAACATATGATCAAGAGTCAAAATAAAAGGGTTGGTTTTACAATCGATACGTGGACATTGTTGCATAAAATTAATTATATGACTCTTATTGCTCACTTTTTTGATAAGAATTGGAATTTGCACAAAAATTCTCAACTTTTTGCCCAATAACGAGTCATAAAGTTGATGATATTTGTGAATCTATTGAAAAATGCTTGCTTGAGTGGGGGATTGACAAAAAATTTTGTACTACTATTGATAATGTGTCCTCAAATAATATACAAATTGCATACTTGAAATGAAAGTTGAATTATTGGGGTATAAAAATTTTGATTGGTCAGATTCTCCATATGCGATGCATTACTCATATACTCAATCTCATTGTTGTAGATGGTACAAGTGAAGTTGGTGCTTCCATAGCACCTGTTCGTGCAGCTATTCGATATATAAGACAATCTCCCAATATGATGAAAAGATTTAAAGATTGTATTGAGTTTGAAAAAATTGCATCATGTAAAATTATCCACCTTTATGTCCCAACAAGGTGGAATTATACTTAATGTTAAGTACCGTGGAAAAATCTGAAAAAGCATTTGAGAGATACTCTTGTCAAGATCTCAAATGTGTGCTTGATTTGGCAGGTGAAACCCCTCAAGATAATGATTGGAGTAAAGTCAGGAGACTTTGTATATTTCTGGAATATTTTGATGAATTAACATTGAAAATTCTTGGTTCTTCATATGTCACATGCAACCAATTTATGCCTAAAATAAGCGAGGTTGATTATATTTTACAAGATGCTAAGTACAATCTTGAACCAGAAATATGTGTGATAGCTGAGAAAATGAAGGCAAAATATGATAAATACTAGGGAGATCCTGAGAACATGAATATGATTATATTTGTTGATGTGGTTCTTGATCCAAGACATAAGATTGACTATGTAGAATTTATGGTACAGAAAATGTATGGAATGCAAAAAGATAGTCAGGTATTGGATAAAGTCAAAAAAGGAAAAAAGGAATACGCAATTTGTTTTAAGAATATGATAAGCAAGTTTATCCTGAAAATGGAATACGTAAAAAGGTAGTCTGGTGTTCAACATAAGTTGAATTACTTTTTTTTTACGACATATGGTTTGTGTATATTCCTTTCTTATTTTATATTGAAATTTCTTTCGTAATTCATTAAATATGTTCTTTGACTTTGAATGTGACTACTAATTTATGGCTTCCAACTTTAGGTGCAAAGATAAAGATGAAGTTATAGATTTGTTAAACAAGGAACAAAGTATGTGGAAAGGAGCGGTTTGGAATATTTAGAAGAATGATTTTTATTAGAACTTTTATTGAGTTAGTTTGGCTTATTGTATATGAATATTACATTTACCTTTGTACGCGGACCTGTCCATTCATCCAGATCGGTTCGGGATCTCTCTCATCCCAAACTGAAATCTACTTGAGTTGCTACTTCCAAGCATGACTCTAACCATTGGAAGCTCGTCGTCGATTTCTTCTCCTTCTCATTCTCTACCATCATCACCTCTAGCTACAGAATACAATCAACAGTTACATATTGATCTGGCAAAGCCTGACTTAGATTCTTTCTCCTTTCCCGCAAGGCATTGCTGGCAAAGAACCGCATATCACATGTTTAGTCATTGATCAAGTTGCGATCAACAGTAGTCTACTTTTTGAATTCTAAGACAGGTTGCTTTCTTGTACACAAGAAATGTTTATCTAATGAAGTTTATCATCGATCAAGTTCCTTCTTTGTTCGTGTTGTTAGTGGGGCATAGATGGATCATATGCTAATATATTTTAATGGAGTTTTTACACGACAGACCACATAAACTTTGCCAATTACCTTCACGACCTTTGAAACAACCTAATTCCCCCTCGACTTTGTAAACTTGCTAACCCTTACCATACAAACCCCATGGTTAACCCCCGTCAATTTATCCGTTAACTAACCGGATTTCGTTATGTTCTTTTGCAGTATACACATTTTGTTTATCAATTTACATTGAATGCCACCCCCCCTCACCTCCTCCGCGTCTCCATTAACCACCAATCAACCACCACCTCCTAGACCTTCGCCGCCCTCACCCTCCTCCTCGACCTCCGCCCTCACCATCCTCCTCCCTGACCTCATCGTCCTCCTCCTCCCCGGCCTCTGTCCTCGCCCTCCACCTCCCCGACAAGTGGTTCGGCTAAGGGGTTAAATTCCCCGGCTTGTGGAAACTTTCGATTGGAAAAGCATACAAAACGATGAGTGTGTTCGGCTAAGGGGTTAAATTCCCCTTTAGAGGGTTTACCCCCACAAGCCTTCCTTTTCCTCTCTCATATAGGGTCCACTCTTCCTCTCTTTTTAATATATTAAATAAATTATTTTTTATATATTCAAAAATAATAATATATTAGACCATCATATTATCTAAAAAATATAAACTACTGCTTCTACCTACTTTCCAAACTCCAATACAATTACATTATAATAACTACTTACTTTTCCAAACTTCAATACAATAATATTACAACAAACTCACTTCTAGTTTAACCATATATCCAAAAACCAAAACACAAAAACTGATTACCCCTACAAGTTTAACCAACATTAACCCGCATACCAAACTCACCTTGAAAGATCCTCAAATTTAGAATTAAAAAATCTCAGCTCATGTGAAAGTCTTCTAATGTCACAATGAAGCTAATGTCACAATGAAGTGAAGGATATGAATCATAAAGCTCTGCTAATGTGTGGTCCAACCTGGTGAATTATGAGATCCTCTCTTGCAACATGGTGGGATATTGGGAATACATAATCAGAAGATGGACAGCCACAATGAAAGAGCATAGTAGGTGTTTGACAATGTTATGGACGATTTAGCTGGTTATAAATGATGTGTTGACCTATAGGGGGTGTTTGGATAGTGGATTTAGATGGGTTAAACTGGTTGCAGGTAACCCATTTTTGGATTTTAGTGTTTAGATAAAGGATTAAACTGGGGTGGATTAGAAATGGGTTTGGGGTGATGTGATTGTATTGGAGTTTGAAAAAATGAGTACTTATTGTGATGTGATTTTATTAGAGTTTGAAAAGTGAGTAGAAGTGGAGTAGTATATATTTTTTATATGATATGGTGGTATAATATATTATTTTTTGATAGGATTGATGATATAAAATTTATTTTTTTAATTTTTTTAAGAAAAGAATAAAATGGGACCCACGTGGAGGGAGAAAATAAGGGGTGGGGGAGAGGGTGGTTTAACCCGATATCCGAACAGCCCCATAAGGATGGAGTTTTTACTTACAATATTAAGTCACATGCTAAAAGGAGAGGATGATGTAATTCTAGTTCTTTTTCTTTTGAATTATTACCCCATAAATCCTACAAACTTTTCTCAACTTTAAAACAACATAATTTTCCTTTCAATCTTATAAACTTGTTAACTCTTACCGTATGAATCATAATGTTAATCTATTTGTTAATTTACAAAATCAACAGACTAGTTACATTTTATGAAAGATCATAAAGGAAATATAACAAGTATCTAAAGTTCACTGGGTAAAATCTTTCTTTTTATTTTTTTCGCTTTTTTCTCTCTTGTCTAAAGTCTTTATTGTTTTCTAAAAAAGTGATTAATAGTGATTTTTTTAGAAATAGACATGTACTGTGGAGGCTTCACCTACTTTCAAATAAAAACACAAGGAGCCCACACTCCAAGCCCTCAACCTATTTTTCCATTGTTTTTTTTATTTTTTAAAAATGAATACTTGGAGAACTTATTTACTAAGTTAAGTATAACATGTGTTTCAAATTCCACACAAAACAAACATTCATATGAAGTTCAAGAAAGTCATTTTCAACCATTCTAAGACCATTAAAATTTAATAATCATGATAAAGGTGATAGAAATCTCAAATTAAGTTAAATTTTAAATGATAACATAATAATATATAGTGATCTAATTATTCACTCTAGGATTTCAACTCAAAAAATCAAAAAATACAGAGTGTAGAGCCTTGCCTCCTTTTATCTATATATATATATAATCTTAAACACATTATACGTAATGTGTATGAAAACCCCAAACGTTACTATAAATAAATATACCAACGGTTGACAAGAATAAAGAACTCAATCCTTTTCTCTTTGTCTCTGTGCAAGTAAACTATATCAATAGAGGATTCTTATCACGTCTACATGGCATTTAACATGAGACGCTTCCGGATTAAACACGACCCCAAAAACTTGCATAATCATGCGGGAGACAGGAAAAAAAAAAGAGAACAAGAACAAGGGCCTCAGAAGCAGCAAAGATTGACATCATTGGATGCAAATCCTATATCAGACGGTAATTCCAACATTTATAATATAGATCTTCATTAGCCCCTTCATGGAAATCAAAAAAATATGTAATCGCACAAAACGGCCCCGCGTATACACGAAGACGAATACGCAGGTTCCTATCAAAAATGCGAAACACCGAATCCCGGTATGATCTATGCCCGAACATAGCATCGGCAGCTCATTGCATATTTTGCTACTGGCGACGTGGCATTCAGGCAAATTAAGGCAAAAGAAAAAGGGAACGAAAGGAAAAGAACTCTCAGAGACCCCTTTAAAATCAACCACACAACCACATCCCCGCAGAAAGCAATCAGGAAGATCCAGCAGGCATTCGCTGATGGCCATCCCGAAGTGCAGATGATGCAAGAGATGAGCTGAATGTTAAGAGTGTCATACGGCACTTCCTATCAAAAGGTCGATCTTCCTCATCGAGAAGATTAATAAAAATAAATCCCAAACAAGATTTAGACAGAGAAATATGAAAAGGAGACGATGAATGGGTCAGGTAGCCTCGCCTTTTGCGATCTCTGATCGAAGAACGATAAACATAGCGCCGCCACGGTGGGGGGTGACTAGAAAAGGGATCGTCGGCGGGAGCGCCTGGCTTGAGAACAGCGGCTAGGGTTCGTGTCTATTTATAACGGGGCCTCCTGGAAAGAGTAAGCCCGGCGTTTGATCGGTAGCTTTGTATTGTGGGGAGGGGGGTATATTTGGCACTTTGGAAAATTGAGTAGTGGTAGGGTTTGGAACTTTGGAAGGTGGTTGAAAGGCCTCCATCATGCAATGCAAAATTCATCAAAATGCAAAATTCATCAAACTTGGATAAAGATAAGAAGGCGTTACTCAGATTCACTATGATTACGCGTGAATTAGATGAATAAATTGAAGTCGCTACTTTGTGTATGCAATCAATTTAAATGTTGCTGTAGTAGCTTCAATTCATGGCATCCAGTCGCATGGTTCGATGATAAAGAGCCTCCTATCATGTAGCTCTTAAAGCCCCCTAGATAATTGTAATCAATTGTAGCTTCAATACTAGAAATGGTGCAACATCTTGGTTCCTAGTGGATGAGCTTCAACATCGAATCCTTGAAAGATAGCTCTAACAATTTATAATTTATGTAGAGTTACAACTTAACTACAAGAGTAAATTTAACATTCCTGAGAGAAAATGAACTGATAACACACCACAAAAATTACTAAGGATGAATCACAAATCCCAAAAAAAATGAACTTGGAAAAGTTAACCTCGATGATAAAATCAAGCCACAATAGAATACATAATAACTTTATAGTATACCTTGGAAGACACGTGGGTATAATAGGGTATTCTTGAATAATAACTATAATTAAGGAATTTATAGTAGTAGACTTTCCCACCATAGCAACACTGTCAAAAAAGATATCGGGCCTCCTTTTATAACAAAAAACATCTAAAAATAATAAAATAAAAAAGTCAAGCTTCGAAGTGAAATGAAAAACTGGAATAAACCTATTATATGACTATTTTATACATTGTAAAGACATGTGTTGAGAGCATAACATTAAGAAAGAAACTATAATAAGCACATACCGGTAATATGTCGCCTCTTTTAGAACGATAATATCTAGAATATGAAGTAAAGAAATTCAACCTCAAAAATAAATTCAAATCAAATTATTATAATGCATAATGGCTTTATATTATTTATGAAATCACATTTTGTCTACCTTGAAGCAATGAAATGAGCTTCGATCCTTCGTAAATAGATTCATGCATGCATTAACATCTATTTATTATAATTCCATGCCTCAAAAAATATACATAAATTAATACATAAAAAATAACCAAATGATATGCAAAAGCAAAATCTAAAAATAAATAAAGAAGTAGGAAAACGTACGATTTCTGTACGAAAAAAATAGAAATACAATATACATGTAATATACAAAATTCACAAATTTATATATATTTGCCATACAGCTCCAATTGATTCCTCATCACTTTTAAACTTCATTATTTAAAATACTTTAACATATATAAATACTATGAATTTAAGCGGGGCTCGTTTGTAAAAAAAACGATTCCGTGACTGACGAGTCTGAAATTCGCTGCGTGTAAAAGATGTATTTATATTTATCGTTCGTGCTAAAAAATGATGATTTGTTTTGTCGTTTCGTTGTAGGCGGCAATCGGAATCAATCAAGAAAATAACCACAAATAATTATTCAATTTTCAGTCTCGTGTTTTTATGTTTATTTTACTTGGGCAAGTCCCAAGGTCGAACACAAGGAGGTAAAGGAACAACCTAGAATTATGTCTATCAAAATTCGTGCATGGTTTTCCAGACGATCTTCTTTTTGGAATTTTTAATGCAATAAAGGATGCAAAGTGTAATTTCGGCCTATTTTAGGGACTAAAATATAAATTACACTCAAACAATGTCTGAAAAATATGAAACTTGGTCACGATGCAAAATATGATGAAAAATGCATTGTAATTTTTTTGGAATTTTTGGATGCAAGATGATTTTTTTATGAATTTCTAAATGCAAATGAAATGAATTTCAATATTTAATTATAATAAATATTAAACCTATTTACTTTCAAGGAGTAAAATTATCTAAGATCTATCACTAGGTGATTGATCTAAGAAAAATCCTAAACCTCGGAAATACTAGTTTCAATACCTATTGAAAATCAAATATTGAAATATGCAAAATGATTTTTACAGGGCAAATTATGCATGCAAATGTAATTCTTTCTAGGCACAATGTCTAGCACAATTAATTCTACAATATTTGATTTTTCGGGAATTTTTAGACAACGGTTAATTAAATATAAATTTCAAAGCTCAAAATGGGAAAAATATGCAAGCCCACAAAATAAGTATTTATTAATTAACCAATGATCACCAAAATATCCACAATATGTCAAACTGTAGAGAATTAAGTGTTGAACAAAATGCAATTTTTTGATAAATAAAACGATGCGAAGAAAAGGTTCAAAACAGAATGGGAATACAAGGGTATTTCTGCAAAATAAGTAATTAAAATGAATATGAAAACGTAAAGGGGACCTAGGTGAAATTACCGATACTAGTGGGGGCGAATCTGTAATATTTCTAAGGAAGCACGTACGGCGCACGTTCTCCTTGGGTGTTTGGACTTCTTCGCAAAAACGAGGATCGTCGGGGGCCCTTTGCAATTTTGCCACCAGGTTACGTGCCAGGCACGTGACCCTGGGTGACGCTGGCTGACGTCCCCCCGCGCACGTGCCTCGCACGCGCGGGGGGTCTCGGGGCTGTACCCGATGGTTGGTGGCGGTGGCTCGTGAGAGGAGTCCCCCGACCAAGGCAGTGGTTGAGGCGGAGTGGTCGGTGGACTGTGGAGCTGGAGGTGAAGGCTCGAAGGCGGAGGAGCTCGTCAATGTTGGTGGACGGTGAGCCGTGGCGTCGTTGAGAGTTGCTGGTGTTCGCCGACGAAGATGAAGGTCGTTGGTGACGGTGAAGCGTTGTGGAAGAAGTATTTGAAGCAGGTACTGTCGGTAGAGCTTGCGGCGGAGCAGTCGATGAAGAAGGCGAAGTTGTTGACGTTGGCTCGACGGCGATGCTGGAGCAGGAGCAATCGCGCGAGATGTGTGGTGTTACGACAAGCTCAGAGAGTTTGGATCTCGTCGAGATAGAACGGTCGTATGAGTGTTGTCACCACCGCGGGCATTGGAGGAGATGCAATCGGTGGATGAGGGAACGAGGGTCGCGGTGGTGATCTTAAATAGGCTGAGGGGTTCGTCAGGGATGGAAAGAAGATCGGGGGGGATCTGGTGATAGGCGGCGACGAAATCCCGGGGATTTGATGAGATTGGGAGTGACAGAGGATCTGGTGAGGATCTGAGATGGAGATTTGACTGATGCGACGAGATATGGTGGTCGGAGATGGGGGGTCACAGATGCGGTGGTGGAGATTTCGGGGAAGAGGGTGGCGGCCGATTGGGAAAGGAACGGGGGAAGACGATGGCTCATGGGCCGTCCGATCGGGCGATGATCGGATGGCCCAGATGGGGCCACGTGGCAAGCAAGGGGATAAAGGGAGCGGGGCACATGCTTTGCACGTGCCTGGGAGGCACGTGCTTCGCACGTGCGGGATTGATTAATTTTTTTATTAAAGCCAAAAATGGCTGACACGTGGCGGCTCCAGGAGCGGCCACGTGCCAGCACCATAAAAATGAAAAATAAATACTTTGTAAATTCAAAAATAAATAGTAAACGGCCTCGAATCGAAAAAGTTTCTTCACAGAAATTGCTCGTCTCTTTGAGATCTACAACTTTCATGAAGACATCAAAACCAAAACCGATCAAATGCACAAAGTGATTTTTTAGGGTATCCCATGTACATAGAATACCTTGATTTTTGGGTTTTGTAATTTTTATATCATTTTTAAACCAGATAAAAATCTGAAAAAAATATGGTAAAATAAAAAATAAATAATTACACATTAATCTATTTTTTTGGATTTTTATTAATTAAGAAAATAAGTAAATAAATAAAATATGAAAAATACCGATTTTGTATAGACAGTTAATGAAGACTCAGACTCAATTTATTTCTCTGATTTCAAGCTCAATTTGGATTTGGATTTTTGCACATTTAAATAAAACTTTTATCAAAGAAGACAAACGAAAAAGAAATGAACTAAAATAGATTAATTATATACATAAAATAATAGGTCAAAAATCGCTAAAATACAAAATGTACAAAAGAGGACCAAAACTCAACTTTCACATAAGAGCTCCGATTCACTTGAACTTGGTCTTGTTTTGAAGGTAATTGAATGTACATTAGTTCAAAAGTGAGTATTATTAAAACGGACACTGGATGGGTAAAATATGAGGTTTTGAGTCCGGAAATCCTGAAACTGGGGTTTGGGTTTTTGGTCCACTTATGTAGGTTAGTGATTTTTTTTGTATTCTTCATTTATTCTTGTTAGTGATATGTACACAGTGGAGGTAGTTTTGTGTCATTCGGAGTTAGCATGAATGAGTTAAAAATCCGGGAAGGTAGGCTATTTATAGGTCATGTTTAGCTGGAATTTTTGGCTTCTTATTTTGTGCAAAAATTAATGCTAGAATGCAATTCTTATGAAAACATGCATGAATGCTAATTATGTAGAATAGATGCAGAAATGCTGTTGATTTTGAGGGATTTGAGCTTAATTAATGAGATTTAGAGTGATGAATCCGAGATTCATCAGTGACTTATTTATACAAATGCTTCCAACTTTTTCTTTAATTTATAGATTTATTTTTACTTATTTTTATTTTTATTTTAAATTTATCACGTGCATACTCTATTTTCCTATAAAAAATATAAAATAAATAAATAAATACAAAATCGAAAAGAAACAAAAGTATGACTTTTCTATACAAGTCTATTAGATATGTATTTCACTTATGATATTTTTAAACCTTGTTCTTTTCACATGATCAAAAATCAACAAAAATATGTATATGTGGCTTGTAATATATATTGATATTGTAAAATATAATATTTATACTATTTTTAAATAAATAAAAGTGAAAAAAATAAAATAATAAAATCATGTATTATATACATACAAAAACATTCTTTTAATCTCCATTTATATGTCTTTTTAGTAAAGCATTTCTTATAGAAATGTATATATTATCTTGAGAAAATTTTATTAGTATTTTTCCGAGTCTTTGTTTTTGAGGCATTTTTCGAATTGTCTCATACTTATAATGGCATCTTCTTTTCCATGGTTTCTTATTAGTCCATTTGTACCACTCACCTTATTCATGTCGAGCCCCGATCAACACCCCCCACCCTCACACACACTCTTAGGGTCTATTTGGTTACCAAGTTACCTGTGGGATAACTCAATTCACTCCCCCCACCCCCTGCCCCGCATTTTTAGGATGGAATTCCATCACATTCCTATTCCAACCCTCCCCAACTCTCCTAACCATCTAAAAAGCTAATATCCACATGTGGTTGGCCCAACCCATCCTAGTAACCAAAAAAAAACCTTATTGGTTATAGCCCACTTTCTCCCTACTTGAGCAATGTGACTTAGAGTCAACTCATTCTTCACAATCCACCCACTCCATTCCCATGCAAAACTCAACCAACCACCATCTTCCTTGGATATCCTCCAATGACTTAGTGCCCATCAACCACCTCAACATACTTACCTTGTTGCCATTACTCCTCATGAAACTCACATGATGAACCCGTTGTCTTAACCTCGAACCTCGCCCAAAAAAACCTCCCTCTCCTACATTTTTGAACTTATTTACCCATGTTTGAATCCAAACCTCCAACCCATGTGATCCATGGAGGTGAAAGCTCCACGACGACAATTGACCCGCAACAAGAATCTGGTTGTCGTTGGTGTGATCCCTTGGTACCTTGTTCATTATTCTAATAACCGATTGAAGCTGCAAAGCTCCATCTTCTTGTGTTATTGAGACTTGAGGCCATTATCGCAGCTTGGAGCTCTAACCACCAGACACATGTATCCCAACAATTCCTCTGCCTTCATCCTATCTAGTTGCCTTTGGGTATCCACATCGTATCCTTTCTATTGGGAACGAAATCTCCATAAAGATCAAGTCGTGGAAAATTACTAAAGTTGGTAAGCGGATCATGCACGATATATCACTACAATTATGAAAGAAAATATCTCAACCATAAAGAAGCAATCACATGTGTACGGGGTATTTTTAACATGGAAAACCTCAATGAAAGGGGGAAAACCACGATTTTGATTGCAACCCAAAACCAAGCACTATAATCGAAATAATCTCACATGAGTGGCTTACAAAATATCAGTCCTCTATATGGTACTACAATCATCAAATAATGAAGAATAATAGATAGGAGAAATATCACCAAAATGATAAATTCATCGCCAAATTATAGGAAAGAATGCTGGAGAAGAATTGTCACAAAGATTACTCCCTCCAAACTTTGTGCTACCCACGGACCTTCTTTCTTCTCCCTCTCTCTCCCCCCTCTCTCTCTCCCTCTCTCTCGCTCTCTCTTATTTCTCTCTTGTTCGGTAAGAGATTGTATTGGGATGGACTTGGTGTGCATCCCATACCCTTTATTTATGCTCCGTAAAGATGAGAAAATAAGGAAACATGAACTCCTCCTTCTAATGGGATTAGAAAAATATTACTCCAGCTCCTAAAAGGTAATTAATCTTCTCCTCCAATTAGAACTTGATTTTTCCTTTTCCAGATAGGCCCACCAAAGTTCTATATATGGATTAGATTCCCACGAGGAGGGGAACCCATCAACAAATACCCCCCTCACCGACGATGTGGTAACTGCTCCACACCTGCGAGCGAACAACAATTCTCGAACTTTCCAAGCGGTAAAGTCTTTATCATCATATCAACATTGTTATCATTTGTATGGATCTTGCCAAGTAAAAGCTGATTCGATTTTAACACATCACATATCCAATAATATCTGACATCGATGTGCTTCGATCTTGTATGGAATATAGAGTTTTTGCCAAAGTGAATAGCACTATGATTGTTACAATAAAGTATGTATTTATCCTGATGAAAATCAAGTTATTGCATGAACTTCTTCATACATAACAACTCCTTGCATACCACTGTAGATGCATTGAATTCAGGCTCTATAGTTGATAGTGCCACACACTTTTGAAGCCTGGATTGCCAAGAAAAGGCGTCACTCGCAAAGGACATCAAGTAACCAGATATGGATCTTCGTCCATCAATGTCACCTGCCATATATGTATCTGTATAGCCAAAAAGTATAGGGTTCTCTGCTCCAAAGCAAAGAGAGTAGCTGCTAATGCCTCGAAGATATATGGAGATCCACTTAACTGCTTCTCAATGTTTTTTTCTCTAGATTTGAGATGGATATACTGACAACTCCAACTGCATGAGCAATGTCAGGCCTCATACAAACCATGACATACATAAGACTGTATGTGGCTGATGCATAGGGAATCTTCTCCATATATTTCTTCTCCTCAATTGTCTTTGGACATTCCTTAAAGCTTAGTTTGAAATGTACTCCCAATGGTGTGCTAGTAGCTTGACCTTATCCATGAAGAACCTTTCAAGTACCTTCGTAATGTACTCTTGTGAAAGCTGAATTTTTCTTACTCCCTTGTCTCGAGTGATCTTTATGCCTAGTATAGGACTTGCATGACCCAAGATCTTCATATTAAAGGACTCGCTCAACTGCTTCTTCAAGCTATAATTTCTCTCTCCATTATTGCTACAATCAGAATGTCATCAACATAAAGCAAAAAATGATGAAATCGTCACCTGATAAATTCTTCACGAAGACACAATGGGTTGAAGTAGTCTTCAAGTAACCATACTCCCCCATGACCGAGTCAAATTTCTTGTACCACTACCTAGGTGCTTGCTTCAATTCATATAGATTCTTCTTCAGTCTGCAAACATGGTCTTCCTTCCCTTTGACTGTAACTCATGTTACAACATGTAGATTTTCTCCTCAAGATCACCACGGAGGAAGGTTGTCTTCACGTCTATCTATTCAACCTCTATGTTAAAGATCGTTGTCAAGATGAGTACCAGTCTGATGGAGGACATATTGACTACAGGAGAGAATATCTCCTGAAAGTCCACTCCCTTCTTCTGATTGAAGCCCTTAACAACAAACTTGGCTTTGTATCTTGGGTTTGTAGAGTATTCATCATGTTTCACTTTATAAACACACTTGTTCTTCAAAGTCCTCTTGCCCTTAGGCAACTTCACAATATTGAATGTGTGGTTGTCATAGAGAAACTCCATCTCTTATTTCATGGCTTCATCCCATTTTTCCATCTTTGCATCCTACATAGCCCCCTCATAGCATTCTGGCTCTCCGCCATCAGTCAACGAGATATATTCACTTGCAGGATACCTGGTATATAGACGCCTTTCACTCGTGGGTCTCTGTTTTTTGTCGTGCCTCTGAAGAAGATCCATCATCAACATTGTTGTCATTTGCGTCAGCATCTACATCATCATTATTAGAAGTGGTTGCCCCATGCACTTCTACATATTCTCCTACATCCTACAACTGCTTAATTGCATCATCTCGCATTGCACCTGGAGCACTATGCAAAGGGATTGTCTCCACATCATATACCTGATATCTCCTTGGGGAATAACTTTTATTGACTTTCTGGATGTCCTCGATGGTCTGATCTTCATAAAAGATAACATCTCTACTCCTGGCTAGCTTCTTCTCCACTGGATCGCACAACTTGAAGCCGAGCTCATCTTGTCATGTCCAAAGAAAATGCATTACTTCATCTTGGAATCCAACTTGGATCTCTCGTCTTTGGGAACATGTACAAATGCACAACACCCAAAGACCCGTAAGTGGATGTATATGACATCTTTTCTGTGTCAGATCTTGTTAGGAACATCACTGTCCAAAGGTACACGTGGAGAGGGATTAATGACATAATCTGTAGTATAAATAGCTTCACGCCAAAAAGAGTTATGGAATTTAGCCTCGGACAGGAGACTTCTGACTCGCTCCATCAAGGTATCATTCATCCTCTCTGCTGCACCATTCAGTTGTGATGTCTTGGGCGGAGTCTTCTGGTGCTTGATACCATGAGATCTATAGTATTCATTAAATGGCCCTATGTACTCTCCACCATTGCCGCTGCGAATTCACTTCAATTTCTTTCCAGATTGTCTCTCTGTCAGCGCATGAAAGTCCTTGAAAAGTCCAAGAACTTGATCCTTCCTCTTCAAGGCATAGACCCAAATTTTCTTGGGAAAATCTTTATGAATGTAACAAAGTAAAGTACACCGCTAAGAGAGCTTACTTTCAGTAAACCACAAATATCTGTGTGTACTAGCTCCGGCGCATTCATCTTCCTTAAAAGGTGGACGACTCTTGAAGGAGACTATTGTCTGCTTCCCAGTCAAGCAATGTGTACATTTCTCTAATTTGGCTTTCTTCACATATGTCAGCAAGTTATTCTTCACCAAGCACTGCAATCCCTTCTCGCTCATGTGTCCCAATCATCGATGCGACAACCCAGTAGATTCTACATCTTCAGTCACATGTGCCACATCTTTGGAAACTGATTTATGCATGATATATAAGTCGGTGCTACATTTCTTGCCATGAGAAATGACTAAGGATCTTTGAGTAAGCTTCCATTGCCCGCTACCAAATGTATTTTGGCATCCTTCGTCATCAAGCTTCCCTGCAGATATGAGATTGAGGTGCATATCAGGTGCATATCTCACAACCTTGAGCATAAGCGTACCTCCATTGGCATTATGCAATACAATATTGCCAATGTCAATAACAAGGTATACAGAACCATTCCCCATCTTCGATGTGCAAAAATCACTCGATGTATATGTTGAGAAGAACGTCATGTGTGAAGTAACATGAAGAGTAAAGCCAATGTCAATAAGCCAAGAAGTACCATCATGGGCGACATTCACCATCTTCTCATCACAAACAATGAGGAGTTCACGTTGTGCAGCTGCAGCAACCTGTTCATTCTTCTTTTCTTGTTTGTCGCTTCCATTCCTATTATCTCTCTTAAGTTGAAAGCAGTACTTCTTAATGTACCCTTTTTTCTTGCAATAATGGCATTCCATGTTCTGATATCTAGACATTGATTTGCTTATGCTATTGTCTCTCCCCTTGTCATCTTGAATCTGCTTCTCTCCATGTTCTATGTGACAAGAACATCTTCATACGAAGAGCTTTCTTGAGATTTCCTGTGTATCTCCTCGTTGAGAATGGTTGACTTCACGATCTCCAAAAAGATCATCCCTTCTGTTGCAAAATTGCTAAGCGAACCCCTAAAAGTTTCCCAAGAATCAAATAAAGTAGCAAGTAACAATATGCCCAAAACTTCTTCCTCAAACTTGATACCCATGCATGTCAACTGACTAATTACGCACTGGTAACCATTCAAAAAATATAACATGGAACTTCCCTCATTGAATCTCATGTTCACAAGTTTCTTGAGAAGAAATAATTTATTGCTTCCTTTCTTGGAGGCATAAAAACTCTCAAGTTTCAACCATAGACTTCGTGTATGTTTTTCTTCCTGGATGTGGTTGTAGATATTTTCATCCACAAACATCATGATAAAACCACAAACATGTTCGTGCTTGAACTTCCACTATTCATCCGATTTCGCATCGAGCTTTTGGGGGAGAAAGTGGAAGATGCATGAACTTTACATATAAAAGATCTTTCACCTTGTTTTTTTCATAAAATGTAGTTGGTCACATCTATGTTGATTATCCTCCTTGTGTTGTTACTCCATCTTATGAATCATATAGTCTCTGATACCACTTGTTGGAAATGGATTCCGTAAAGATCGAATCACGGAAAATTACCAAAGTTGATAAATGGATCTTGCACGATATATCAATACAACAACGGAAGAAAATGTCTCAACCACAGAAAAGCAATCACAGATGTACAGAATATTTTTAGCATGAAAAACCCTCAATGTGAGGGGGGAAACTATGGGGTTGATCGCAATTCAAAACCAAGCAATATAATCAAAATAATCTAATCTCCCGTGAGGAGCTTACAAAAAGTTAGCTCTATATTGTGCTACAAATTACCAAACAATGGAGAATAATAGATAGGAAAAATATCACCAAAATGATAAATCTGTTGCCAAATTGTAGGAAAGACTGGAAAAGAATTGCTCCAAAGACTACTCCCTCCAAACTCTGCGCTAACTACGAATCTTCTTTCTTCTCCCCCTCTTATTTCTCTCTTGTGCTAGGAGAGCTTGTGTTGGGATGGTCTTGGTGTGAATCTCGTACCCTCTACTTATACTCTATGGAGATGAGAAAATAATGAAACATGAACTCCTTATTCTAATAGGATTAGGAAAACATTGATCCTATTCCTAAAAGGTAATTAATCGCCTCCTAAAATTAGATCTTGATTTTTTCTTTTCCAAATAAGACTACCAATGTCCTATATATGGATTAGGTTTCTACAAGGAGGGAACTATCAGTCGCATGTATCCCATCAATTTCTCCCCCTTCATCATATCCCATTATCTTTAGGTATCCACATCATCTCCTTTCCTTATTTCTTTATACTTTTGTCATGAACCCATATCTCTTGTCCAAATCCCCTTCATATGTTTTCCGTATCGCGGCTTTCTTTTATCATGAACCCATATCTCTTGTCCAAATCCCCTTCCTATGTTTTCCGTATCGCGGCTTTCCTTTCCCTGACCATTTACCAAAACACTTCATGCCAACCTTCCTCTGACTCTCCAACCTCTACGACCCTCCAACCTTCGAACAATCTGAGCGGAGGAGCTTCTTCCTCCATTCCATCATCTGCCACACACACACACTGCACTATCTCGTGATTCCATATGATCCTCTGTCGAGCTGATATCTCAAGATTCCCTATCTGTTGCATTTCCCATGAGCGACTCGATGACGACAAAATCTTTATCATGTATCCCTCCTTCGTGCGCACGTGCTCGAAGAAGATGAAGGACGGAAGGAGAAGAGACCATTGAATAGCCCTTGACATCGCATCAACCACCAGATCTATGGCGATGCCTCATCTAAGCCTCTCTTCGTCATCATCCATCGCCATGCCCGTGTCATAGAAGACAAGAAGAGGGACACATGGTGCAGATCCCATTAGATCCCTCTCATGTATTCTATAATAGTTGTTACACAAGGATGCATCTCAGTCATAGGTTGCACAACATCATCAACATCCCAATGCTAATCACTTAGCTCTGTGTGAGCTGCTCGGTCAAGATACTCAAAGTAGACCCATCGTTCCGGAGTCCAAGCCCTTACGTGTATAAAGCACGTGCATAATATATTTTCATAAAACACCCTGCTACTACACGGAAATACAAGGAGCCCCTATCATTCTAGAGCATCAAGTGCAGACATGTATCAACCAAGGATTTTTCTACTCATATATTTTCATTATATATTTTCTACTCATATATATTTTAGAGCATCAAGTGCCGGGTTGATCTAATGCAAAAGGAGTCTTCATTATATATTTTCGAACTTCTTGTTCTTACACTTATACCCCTGAATTAGAATGGCCGGATCTTTCTCCTTTTTAGTAAACAAATTATGAATCAATTGTACTGTATTTATCAAATTCATATCTACATGATCTTAGAATTTAAAATTTTTCAGATGCATGGATAGTTAATGATGATTATTTGAATGAGAAGGGCCCGATTTCAGTGTTTAAGGCATATCGAAATACTTTATTAATATATTTTTTACTCATTTTTTATATATGGTAGATTTAATACATTAATTGCAAAATATCATGAACATTGGTTTGTATAAATTTTGTAATGCTTGTTTGATTTTTTTTAAGTTGCAAAATGCAATATCTTGGAAATATAAAACATGTTCTTGTAGCCCTTCACATGCTATATAACCTGAATTTTTGTTGAATTTTTATTTCACTACTTCAATACCTAAAAATCAAGAATATGATTTCAGCTTTTAGTAGTATTTGATTTTTAATTTATTCATTTTCTCTAACAAGTCAAACCTAAAAAAATAAGGTAGATGTCACTCATACATATACATACATACATATACATACATACATATATATATATATATATCCAAAACTCTTTGAGTGATATTCTGCCTTCCTCAAAAAATTCCTAAAAATTCATATAACATAAAAACACAAAAATAAAATCCCATTTTGTTCATATTATTTTTATCTACTTAGAAAAATATTATTTGATTTTTAAGACTTCGTTTTGGGGCTTTAATTCGAATTCTTTTGAAGGTCCAATCATCCTTTTCTCTTAGTGTAGAAATACCAAAATTTAATAATTTCTTGTATTTGTTCATTCTAAATAATGCCCAAAACATTTGAATAGTTCATAAGCATGCAAAAACACATTTTTGACATTTTACTTATTTTTTCCTCTTATTTATTTGGTTTGCATTTTTATGTTCATTTTCTTTTTTCTCCCCCATAGTTATTATGCTATCTTTTGCTGGATGTATGATGCAATTCGTTATGGGATGAAGAGATTCATGTGTGGTGCCAATGAGACAACACAAATAAGATGGTGATTTAAGGCAAATAGAAATAAAATTTAATGAAAGCAGTATAGAAGGCTTCGAGCTGATGAGAAATGCCAAGGCTGGACAAAAAAGAGGTTGGTTCTGGCCATTCCAAACTCTAATATCATGGTTGAATTAAATATGGAGAAGGTTAGGAGAAAAAATAAATAAATCAAGGTCTAACAAGGGTTCTGGTCCACGATAAACCAAATAACTATTTACGTGACAAATGGTGGTCTAATGCAATATGATTCTTGGGTGGAGAGGTTCACGTGCAGTCGAGACGAGACAACACGAATGAGACGATGATTTACAACAATAGCCAAGAAAAGGGAACAAAGGGGATCTACAGGCTTCCGAAGAAATGCCGAGGCTGGATACAAAGAAAAGGCTGGTTCTATTTCTACCTATTTCAAACTCTGACATTAGGGTTGAATTAAACAAGGAGAGGTCAGGAGAAAGAATACAATAAATCGATGCATGACAGGGGTTTTGCAACCAAGATAAATGAAATAGATAAAAAAAACAATGTCTAACAAGGGTTCTGAAACCACGATAATGAAATAAATAAAAGGTGTGAAGTCAACCCCTTAGACTACCAAAACAGACGGGATGGGAGCGTCGAATCTATGAACTCTGATAATCATCAAACCATCTTATGCACATTAGTTCAACATTATATATATATAACAACATGAGAATAAAATAAAATAGAATGTAAAATGCAACATTCATTCTCATTGATTATAAATGTCAAGTCCATATTCACATAATGAGATACACCGTATAACAATAAATTGTGTAAAAGAAGCTCTCTAAAAATCTCATTACATTGTCTCCCGGAGAAAAAGAAAATAATGAGAAAGCAAGTGAAATTTACTCTAGGTAAAGCGCTCCTTGTATGATGCAAGTACAACGTAGAAAGTCTGATCTCCTCAAAGCTTCTACTGGTGTGGTTGCCGCTTAGCTACACATGTTGGATTCACACGAGGGTAACGTTATGAGCAATTGTCTGCTATCAATATAAACACTATAATAGTCAATGCAGACGTAAGCAAGCCACACGTACTCAACCATGTCCAGTGACATATGCATATATTGTACAAATTGAAGAAAAAACGCCAAGTTATTCTAACTTACATTAGATCACATGGCAACTGAATTTTATTTGTTAATTTAATAATCATTTGAACAATATTACATTGATATTGATAATTCTACCCTGGTTAGTGTCCACAATGATATACAATTGCAATCACTAATATCCGATCATAAATCATTTCTCATATTAATTTAGTACACGTAAGGATGCGACTTGCATGCCTCCACTACGCGGGAAGCTTGTTTATCATATTGAGTAAACCTTCAAGGACCTCTGTTCAACTAGAACAGAGAAAAGATCACAATCTTGATTTCTCCAACTTGAAACCACATCCCGGAACACCTCTTACAATACTATTATTCGAAATAGAATTTGATGCGGTCACACATAATTCTACTCAGACTCCTAATATCGTGTATAAATGTGAAACCAAGAACGTCAATCGTGCCACCTGCCTGCTCCATCGAGCGACTTCAGATATAACCAGGTTGCTAGCAAACTCGTCTGTTGGGGTCGCGATCTTCATGTCATCTACTCAGGTCCCAAGGATACATACCCAATCCATTAAGGCACCTAACTCCATCTTCCCGATCACCGTGAACATATCGAATCTATCAACTTGTTCCAAATTATTAATTTCCTCATCTGACTATCATAGTGTGGAACATAACTCAACCCTACTCACAATAATGTCCTAACGAACATTATCAGAGTTATTTTTTTAAAAAAAACACAATTATAATGATGTTCACCAAGAAGTATAACAAGGATAAGTAATTTCATCATGGTAGCTACGTTGCTAATTCGACAATGATGTAAGGATTAAATAGAAGCATCGGTATCATAATCAATAATGATGTTGAACTTGTGAACTAAGATAATATATGTTAATTACTAATAGGGTATGCAATGAATGTTAATGAAAAGCTATTGGATTTCCAATGTCGATTTTAAGTGATGTAATTGGCTAATTAAGATGACCAGTCTAAGTTGTAGAAGATACAATCGCGAATGTAAATAAATTATCATTTTTTGAAACAATGGTGTTCTACAATGGATAACCAAGCAGGGATGGATAGTGAGAGGAGGGAGGGAGGGAAGGAGGGAGATGGGAAATTGCCATTCAACTCGGCTTACTTCCAGGCTTTGACCCCCCCCTATATATAATAGGATGGAGCTTACCAAAATACATTAAAAAAGATGAAAGTTACACATTTTGACCAACTCATAATTTAATTCTAACTGGTTGATTCCATGCCACATAAATATATATGTCATGTGCGCGTGTGTTTTATTTATATGCTCTGTGAGTGAAATATATTATTGTATTTGACATTTGACCTAAATCGAATTTCTTGAGAACAAGCTCCCAAAGTTCAACCGAGGTACACTTGCTTGATTAAATTTAAATATTGAGATAAATATTTTTGGTTAGTGGTCTTAATTGGATAATACAAGTCGACGCTTCTTAGGACATCATTCGCGACTGTTAACAACTATTCCTTGATATAAGTCTTGTATTTAGAATTTTATAATTTATTGTTTTACCTTTTTTCTAGTGGAATGGGAATATAAACAATCAACCAAATTAGGTTGTCAGCCGACTCTTTGATTTCAACTACCAACTAGAATCCATCGTCTGATACCCATAACACATCTTTACTTTCCTCGACCAACTCGTTATTTTAGATGAATGTTCATAAAGCCAACTATTTAACAATGTTTAAAACCAAATTCTTGCTACCTCATTTTAATTGTGTACTCCCTTGATTTAGATGACTAGGCTGATAGTCTCCTCGAGTTTGATTATCGTAAATCACTACATCACATCTTGATTCATCTAATGGGATGGAACCTGTTTGAAGTCACCTCAAAATTTCATTGTGCATCTAAAATTCTCGATTACCAACTCACCTTGGTTTGAACATAAAACATTGTGATACTGCATCTTATGATCGTTAAAATTTACTCTTATATAACATTCACAATCCTAATAATGTATGCCTTAGAGAGATGTTACTTCTTCATGTTGCATGTTGATGAACCACAAGGCTTTTTGTATCTACTTATTTACATTCCTTCATAAAGAAGGCTTTGTGATTAAGGATGTCAGAAAATTCTCAACTTTGACATTCGCTCAGATTCGGCTCGTTAAAAGTTCGATTCAGATTCGATTCTAAAATAAACAAACTGAACCTGAACACGAGTTTGGGTTCGATTAAATAAACGAACCGAACTTCAAAAACATAGGTTCACTCGTGTTCGGTTTGTTAAAAGTTCAATTATACACACACATACACACATACATGCATAAAAGTATATATACCTACATATTGTATATATATAAGGAAAAATGCATTCTATATTAACATAAGGGCTATTCACTTATTTTTTCAAACACATCTAGTCATCCGCTCCTTAAGTCCCTATTCCTGAAACTTAACAAAACCCTCTCCTATGACTATGATTTTTCCTTTGAACAGAAATATCTGCACAACATTTATTCTTAAACGAACCTTCTCCGAGCCGAACCGAACTTTTACGGACCTTCCTCGAGCCGAACCGAACCTGATTACACTTTTCATTTTATCGAGCCAAACCGAACCTGAGCCTGAAAGTATGTTAAACGAACTGAACCGAGCATGTATTGGTTCGCTCAGATTCGGCTCGTTTACACCCCTATTTGTGATGGTAAGTTATATACCATATTTGTATGTGTGATGAAAATGTATGTTGTATTGGTTATCTTTGCCATGTGACCTGATATGTTTAAATATTTAGTTGAATGTTTTTTTTACTTTTATATTGTTTTCCACTCCAATTATCTCCTTTGCTATACACTCACCTATCTAACTACAAAGTTATATAATTAAGACGAGAAAAGCAAGAAGCGATAAGTATCTGCCTCTTCATGATATTGAGAGCTTCTTAATCGACAGAACAAGTTAGGTTGTCATTGTCAGCAATGGGGGCAATGCTAATAAAAGTAGCAATATGCTTGATTTTGACAACGACTGTTATATATTTAATTTTCTGGTTTACTAATATGTATTATCCCAAATGATTCATCTCCAAGTCTCTATTTATTCATTGAAGCTATGCCATGCTTGGAAAAAGGAGCTTGTTATCCCATTAAAAAAATGGACCATGCATATTCATTATATGAATATATTTCAAAGAATCCTCTTGAAGATACTTCTTACATCCATGCTCATGGTAAGATGCTTATTACATAATTATTGTTCACTACATTTTTTCTGAAAGATTCATATTTAAAATAGCTTGTTGAGTTGAAGTTTTTCTCGCTCCACTCTGCTTGCCTTCCCTCTGAGGCGTGATCACTTTACAGCTTTTCTCGCTCACATTTAAAGTCTATAAGGCATATACTCACACCTCTCCTGGCTTTAAAGACCGCACACACACACATTTATATGGAAAAAATGTAGTTGTCCCTGAGCCATTTTTACACAATTTTTTTTGCAAAATATCACCATGTATATTCATCTATATATCCCTCTATTATACCATTCAAATTTCATCAGAAACAGAGACTCCTATGCCTCCATCTAGAACATGTAATTTTAACGGCCTAAACATTACTCTAATTGACTTGTTTTAGATGGAGGGTATATGAGTCTCCATTTCTAACGAAATTCGAATTACATATTGGAGGGATATATAGATGAAAATATATAATGATGCTTTTCAAAAAAATAAAAAAATACGGAAAAAGACGTGGGGGCATCCCCATCAAAGCTACATACACACACACAAAAGGAACTCTGGCTCCTTACATCGGTCCTTAGCTATCTCAAAAAGAAATTTTGTCCATAAAAAATTATAAAATCTAGTAATAAAGCCGAGCAATTTACTAATCAGGCCAAAATGGTCAACTCATGTTGAATTAACTAACCATTAGGTATAAGTAACTGTCACGATTGACTGATTTTCTTTTTGAACTGACTTGTTGCATCTTCAGTCGACTAACATAGATTCACAATCAACTACTAAGGCTTGCAACCAATATCCATTATTTGAACATTGAGAGAACTAGCACAACAATCGACTAATCCAATGTCTGTCATATGACTCGATTATTCAACTGGTTGGTTTTCATTTTCATGCAACCATTGGTTCCCACTTCCCATGTGTTTTTTTGAGAATGTTGGAAGAAATATCCTCTTTTTGGCTCCTCTTCAAGATGAGAGACCTCTTTCTTGTGCTCTTATTAAAGGAGGAGTCCCTTCTCATTCCAATACACTCGGGATCACTTGATCTCTTGTTTTCGTTCAATCCATCGACCACCAAATCCTTTTCTTTTACATCCTTCACATACTTCAACGTTTTTTGATTTTTCAAGCGATCAATCCTGATGTCGGAAATCGATTCCATTCATCTCAGATTTCAACTACTGCTTAGAGGAAAGTAAATTTGAAAACAAAATATTTTTAATTTAACTAAACACTAATCAATGATTCTTCTAGTTTGTTTTCATCCAAGGACTTGAGGTGTGGACCATTGCAGCGTGCGAAATACTTGCTTGAGAGTTGTTTACCAAAGCGGTATATTGTAAGTGATGTTTCACTACACCCATTGAAAGTAGTTAGATGTAGAGGATATAGACTTTGACGAATAAGCGAAAAAAGGAATCTCATAATGAAGATTTTAAGTGGTATTTCCACCCATCTGACTTCATCATTTAAAACTCAGAGCATTTGTAAGTTAGACTTTTTAATTGTTGATTTAAAACATTGTCGAGCGATGAAATTATTTGAATGAGCTTTATTTGGAGAGGGATTAACCTCATGGAGAATTTTGATTGGGGATGGAAGGATTGGTCAGGAGAATATTATTAAGAGTAGAGGATTACCTTTGCAATAAGAGATTTAATTGGCACACATAGGGGTGTTCAAAAAATCTGGGTCAAACGTGTTGGATTTTCTTTGTATTTTTAAATCTTTTTTAAACAGATATTATTTTTCTCAAAGATTTGTTTTAAGTCTATGTAATTTCCAATTTGCGCACAAGTACCTAACCCAATAATGATCTTGAAAATGAGACTCATTAAAAGTTGAACAAGTACCTAACCCAATATGATCTCGAAAATGAGACTCATTAAATCCAATTGAACAAGTACCTTCCCTCTTTTGTATCCAAGTTCATGTAGTCGTTTTTGTTAGTAAACAGGTCTCCTCGGTAATGTCGGGTGCATCCAACGAGACCATAGGAACTCGTTATCACTTCATGTCTTGATGGGAGATGAACGGTTCTCTTTTAGCTCTTTGTTGACAGGCAGTCCGTCTATATAAAGGATTGTACTCTAAGCCTTTCAATAAAACAACACAACAGAAGCATTCTGTTCTCCGCATCCATCTACTCTCCACCACTTGTGCGCTCATTGTGAATTCGCGTAGGCGGATTTTGTGCTTCGTTTTTTCTACGACGACGAGGGCCAACGGACGTTCGACACTGCTATCTTACTAGCATCGGGAGACAACATCCAATTGAGGGGTGATTGAATCTGGGAGCCAGGCCGCCATCAAGCTCGTGCATAGGAGCGGTGGAATCTGTCTTCACGACAACGTCTTTCGACGTGCCTACATTTTCCGGGCTGGATCTATCAAACTAATATTTCTTTGTTCTTATTTTGATCGTATTTGCTTACCAATCTAAAAACAAATTATCCTCACAAATAGTGCTAGAAAACTATAGTATTTTTTCCAACATCGTGAAGACAGATCCACAAGTTTTCTATCTACTGTTTGATTCCATCTTCAATAATTAGACTTATACTAAAATAGATCCTAGAGCAATGATGACTTCGGAAGACATTGCTACTCTCAAACCCGAAAAAATTGTAGGATTACATTTCCGTGTATGACAATAAAAGATGAGGTTTTGGTTAACCTCTCTAGGTTTAATCTCTCCTATAACTCCTCCTGAGGAAGCCGAAATTCCTATCACTCCTGTAGATCATGTTAACTCTGCCCTTTTCTCAATAGGTGCTACCTACAGTGATCCACTTTCTTCTCCTATCTCGTCTCATCCAAAAAATATCTAAAGAAATAGATTACCTTTGTCATGGTAGGATTCTCTCTAGTTTATCCGACGAGCTTTATGACATATACCATATGTACCCCACCGCTCTCGAACTTTGGAAAGCGTTAGATGATAAGTTTGGTATGCAAGTTGCGGGATTAGAATGATATACCTTTATTCGATGGCTTGACTATAAGATGGTAGAAAATAAGTCTGTCTCCGCACAAATTCTTGAATATCAAAATATTGTCTCTAAGTCTATCGCTAACGGCTATAAGCTCGAGGAAAATGTACAAGTAGCAGCTCTAATCGAGAAACTCCCTTCTTCTTGGAAATATTTTGCTAAATCTCTCTGTCATAGATAAGAAAAGATGAATATGTCTTCTCTTGTAAAGTCTCTTCAAACTGAAGATCATCATAGAGCAAAAGACTCTAAGTTCAACCCTCCTGTCGATCTCATAGAACTTGTCAACTTCAAAAAGAAACCCCATAAATTCCACCCCAAATCCACAACAGCCTTTCAAGAAAGACAAGCAATCTGATCAGAATAATAACATTGATTCTAAGAACCAACGCATCTGCTATGTGTGTGGCAAACTTGGTCACCTTGCAAATGTATGTAAGAACCGCAAGGGACAAAAGAAACAACCTCTTTAGAATACTGAAGTCAACATGATTTCTGTGAGGGCCGGCACTCCTAGCAGGTTAGAAACCAACTCAACTATTCTTAATATTAGTTGTGTCTCCTATGATAATTGGTGGTTGGATTCGGGAGCTGTATCTCACATCTGTTATGATCGCTCTTCCTTTTCCACCTATCAGACCGATAGCAGTCTTGTCATCTCCTGGGGTGATGATGTCTCCATGAAACACATCGTAGGCTTCGGATGCATGGATTTGAAGTTCACATCAGGAAAAGTCTTGAAGCTACATGACGTTTTATATGTTCCTTGATTTAAGAAGAACCTTATCAGTGAAGTCTTAGTTATGTCTTCTGGTTACTCCTTATTGAGTGAAGGAAATAAAGTTGTAATATCTCGTTTTGGATCTTTATAGTGCATGCTACACTTGTAATGATCAAGCTTAGTGTTGAATCATGTAATGGTTCTTCACATATTAATGATAATTGCATTAGAACTCTTTCTACTATCGTGTCATCCGATCTTTGGCATGAACGCTTAGGACATGTGAACAAAAATACAATGAAGCGTATGGTTCACATGAACTTAATTCCCAAAACTGACATAACGAATAATGAAAGATGTCAAATTTGTGTGCAAGCTAAATTGCCTAAAAACCCTTTAGATCAATGGAAAGAAACTCTGTACTACTTGAACTAGTCCATACGGATGTATGTGACCTAAATCATATTCTCACTCGTGACAACATGCGCTACTTTGTGACTTTTATAGATGCCTTCTCAAAGTTCTGTTGTGTTTATTTGCTAAGATCTAAAGATGAGCAAATAGAAAAGTTTAAAGTGTGCAAAACCCAAGTAGAAAACTAAACCGTTAAAAACATAAAAAGGATTAGATCTGACAGAGGGGGTGAATATACTTCAGATGAATTAAACCAATTCTGTGAGGAACATGGCTTTATACATGAAACCACTGCCCTTATAACCCTCAGTCTAATTATGTGGCTGAAAGGAAAAACATAACACTTATCGATATGGTTAATGCCATGTTAGCTGAATCTGGTCTTAACCAACGATTGTGGGGGGAGACCCTTTTAACCGCAAACTATGTGCTCAATCGCATCCCCTTCAAACACATAGATAAAACTCCTTATGAACTTTGGTTTAACAGAAAACCGGTTCTAAAATACTTTAAAGTATGTGGATGTTTGGCCAAAGTTAAGATTCGTGAAAATAAGAAGAGGAAGTTAGGTCCTAAGACCGTGGACTCTGTTTTCATAGGATATGTAGAAAATAGTAATGCCAGTAGATTTCTAGTCATAAAATCTGACATCCAGGAAATTATAATAAATTCAATACTAGAGATTAGATCCGTAGATGCAATATACTATGAGAACATATTCCCTCTCAAATCTTCTCTCCCTAGACAAGTTGGTGAAGGAACTACAAATCCTGAAAACCTTGAATCCCCTCAAGATACCCCGCAAATCATTGAAGAAGCAGAACCCTTAAATCAAGAAGTGGTTGAGCCCCCTAATGACCTAGGGCGAGAGGTAAAAGGACTAGAGTAGCTAAGCACTTTGGTCCTGATTTTTATACTCTCTTAGTAGAAGAAGATCCCAAGACCTATGATGAAGCTATGAAATCCACAGATCATAATTTCTTGAAGGAAGACATTGATAATAAAATAGAATCTATAATGAACAACTACACTTGGAACTGACCTTCCCTCAGGGTATAAGACTGTTGGATGTAAATGGTTTCTTAGAAAGAAGTTGCGGGCAGATGATTCCATAGATAAGTTTAAAGCTAGGCTAGTGGCCAAAGGATACAAACAACAGGAAGGTGTTGATTATTTTGACACCTATACCCCTGTAACTAAAATCACCTCTATCCGTGTTCTTGTCAACTTAGCTGCGATTCATAATCTTGAAATCCATCAAATGGATGCCAAAACTGCATTCCAAATGGTGACCTTGAGGAAGAGATTTATATGGATCAACCAGAGGGGTTCGTAGTCCCTGGATAAGAACAGAAGGTTTGTAGATTAGTAAAATCTCTATATGGTCTGAAACAAGCATCCAAGCAGTGAAATGATAAATTTGATAAAACAGTTTTATCTGTTGGCTTCACTGCTAATGAATCTGATAGATGCATTTATTCTAAGACTTCTGAAAATGGCTTTGTAATCATGTGCATGTATGTTGATAATATCTTAATCTTTGGATCAAATTCAGCTATTATCTATGAAACTAAGTCCTTTCGTGATAAAAACTTTGATATGAAAGATTTAGGAATAACTGATGTTATACTTGGTATAAAATTAAGTAGATCTACTTATGGCTACACTCTAAACCAGTCTCACTATGTAGAAAAGGTTTTGCATATGTTTGATATGTACCATTGTGTGCTTGTCAGTACTCCATATGATTCTTCCCTAAATCTTAAGGCACACACTAGTAATCATGTGGATCAGTCTAGATATGCTCAAGTCATAGGAAGCTTAATGTACCTAGCCAACTGCTCTAGACCTGACATAGCTTATGTCATCAGTAGGTTGAGTAGGTACACTAGTTGTCCTAATGCTTATCATTGGAAGGCCTTGGTCAGAGTCTTTAGATACCTTAAGGGTACTATGGAATACAATCTCCAATACACTGATTTTCCAACAGTCTTGGAAGGCTACACAGATGCAAATTGGATTGCAGATTCTGATGAACTAGTGGTTATGTGTTTCATGGAAATCCTCCAAATAAAACTGTTAGAGCAAGATCTACAATGGAGGCTGAATTTATAGCCTTAGATTTAGCTTGTTGTCAGGCAGATTGGCTAAGAAATCTCTTAATGGATCTGCTCATTATTTCAAAACCGTTTCCTCCTATCTCTATTCATTGTGATAGTAGATCTGTCATAGATAAAGCTAAACAATCTAAAGGTAACCCGGAAAAACACTTTATGAGATTGAGGTATGAAGAGGTGAGAGACTTCATTACCTAAAGAGTAATATCTCTCGTAAAATCTATAGAGAATATTGTTGATCCTCTCACAAAGGGTCTGGCTAGAAAGCCAGTACTCAGTGTGTCGAGGGGGATGGGTCTTTTACCCAATAGTTGAATATCATAGTGGTAACCCAACCAATCCAAAACTGGAGATCCCATGAGGAATGGTTCAAAGGGACAACTAAGTCGTGTTAGTGTTTGATGGAAGTACAAACTTAGGAGTTTTACTCATGACCTATCCGTATGACGCGTAGTGCTTCAATGCTGTCTTGGTAGAGGAAGAGTTTTGCTCTGAATGGAGTCAAGCCATATATGGCAGGGTGTAGGACCAGACAATACACCCTTGGAGATTCCTACTATGTGAGTGTAACCTCAGACCCGTGTTTATGTGAGTTGGGTATTCTCCCCAGAGCACTCATGAAACAGATTCTTGCGAAGGCCGTAACACGCACACCGATATGAACGTACTTGTGCCTCATCTATGTTTGCATGATTTATTGAAATCCAAAATAGAGAATCTGGTTCAAGACGTAGGTCAGCATGCCTCTCCGGATGAAGATGAATCATTGCCAGGAATGGTTCAAAGCCACAAGCTACCTATGCTAAACGACATAGTTCAGTCGTATTTTATTTTATCTTAATTTTCATCTTCTTCTTTCTTTCTTTATTAATAATTCTTAAAATTTTATTTTCTTATTATTTAAAAGATTTATGAAATATGCGGGGGAATGTTGGATTTTCTTTGTATTTTAAAATCTTTTTTAAATAAATAATATTTTTTTCCAAAGATTTGCTTTAAGTTCATGCAATTTCCAATTTGCGCACAAGTACCTAACCCAATAATGATCTCGAAAACGAGACTAATTAAAATTGAACAAGTACCTAACCCAATAATGATATTGAAAATGAGACTCATTAAATCCAATTGAACAAGTACCTTCCCTCTTTTGTATCCAAGTTCATGTAGCCGTTTTTGGTATTAAACGGGTCTCCTCGGTAATGTTGGGTGCATCCAACGAGACCATAGGAACTCGTTATCACTTAATGTCTTGATGGGAGATGAACGACTCTCTTTTGGTTCTTTGTTGACAGGCAGTCCGTTTATATAAAGGACTGTACTCTAAGCCTTTCAATAAAACAACACAACAGAAGCATTCTATTCTCCACATCCATCTACTCTCCACCACTTGTGTGCTCATTGTGAATTCGCATAGGCAGATTTTGTGCTTTGTTTTTCTACGACGATGAAGGCCAACATACGTTCGATGCTGCTCTCTTGCTAGCACCGGGAGACAACATCCAGTTGGAGCTGATTGAATGTAGGAGCCAGGCCACCACCAAGCTCGTGCATAGGAGCGGCGGAATCTGTCTTGACGACATCGTCTTTTGATGTGCCTCCATTCCCCAGGGTGGATCTTTCAAACTAATATTTCTTTGTTCTTATTTTGATCGTATTTGCTTGTTAATCTGAAAATAAATTATCCTCACAAACAATGCTAGAAAACTATAGTATTTTTTTCCAACAAAACGAGTACCATTCATAGCCGGACATGTTGACCCTAAAGTAACGAGTATTAATTTGTGGATATCGAAGTTGGGGCCTGCTAAATTTGATTCATTGATCTAGTATGCCCCGTTTGTTCACCCACATGATACCCGATCGACTATTTGTTTGGCATGACCTTCTTCCCCTCTCTCATAGACAATATCTTAAATAAGTGTGATGATAATAATGTGTAGATAATTCCTAAATACACGTGTTATATATTTATAGAAGCTCGTAATTTGGATTCATATATATGAAGCTATATAGACTGATCATTGGAGAGCATATTAGGGGGGGGGGTGTTATGAATGCTAACACTGGAAAAAAAATATCAATGGTGTTACTAGCTGTTCCACATAATGCTATTAAGTAAAATTAAGGCTTTAAAAATTGATCAGGATATCGAAGCGTTAGTTATTGATATGATCTGAAGAGATTTACTCTCTTAGATCATTGCACTGGATAATGTCTTGTTTCAACAAGTTCCTTGATTCTCTCATCTACCTGTCCGATACCAAGAGCACCCCTACACCTTGACCCCCCTCCAGCTTTTGATGTTACTAATTGTTCCACATAATGCTATTAAGTAAAATTAAGGGTTTAAAAATCGATCTTGGTATCGAATGTGGAAAATTTGAACTATAGAGGTTTAAGGCATGGAAAAAGGTGACAACTTTGTTATTTTTTTTGTTTGCCCCTATTTTTTGAGTTTACATATATTAAATTTGTTTACCAAGGCACATCACATCGAATTAAGAATATCAAAAATTAGTTCAGATCTAGAAGTAGCATCAATCACTTATCTAAATAAGGATCCATACCAGTGAAGGCCGATATTAGTTGGTAGATTCTATGCGATTAATCTATTTCTAAAGGAAGTGATATTCCAACATAACATAGCATATGCGGCTATCCTCTGTCCAACAAAATAAACTGGTATCCATCAGAAGAGGTTGGGTTGACCTACAACTCGGGATGAAAACGAATATGAGTATATTCGTATCCGACCCGTTATCGTATTCGTTTTATGCATATTTTTATATTCTTATTCGTATTCGTTTTATGATGGATGCATATATGGATATCATATTGACATTCACTAATATTCGCATTCGTATTCGCATATTCGCTTTCGTACATGAGTATAATAATAGATTTATTTATAACTGTGCATAAAAATCTTTTATGATTGCATTCACCATTGTTGATATAATTGTTATGAAATCACTATATCTGGTATATCAATTTTATGTGTAAACTATTCTAAGCATGTATATTTTAATTAATCTATTAAACATTTCCGTTATTATTCGTATCCGATTCATACTCATTTTTAAAGATATGGTAATAATTTTTTCACATCCGTGAATATTCGTATATGTATTTATATTTTAAAATAAATAACGATATTATTATATCTACACATTCTTATTCGTATCCGATTATTTTCATCCATATATCCGTACCGTAAACCGGCCTACTGAACACCTCGAACAACTCCGTCATTTTTAAAAATTTAAATATCAACGGGCTCTTCTTTTCCATACCGATTCAAACGCTTCAACGCCCTCCGAATCCGGCCAGGACTCACCTCAGTGGCGCTGACGTAAATCCTCCTGAAAACCAAGAGCTAATCAAAACATCCACACCCCTCCCTCTGCTGAGGCCTCCCCTCGGCCGGAGGGCTCGCCTCTCCACCCCCACTCTCCACCATCCACACTCCTCACCCACCTTCCCATCTTACCCCTCTCGCAATGCTGGAGCGCCCCATGTCGTCGCTGCCGAAGCCCCGGCGCGACGCCAAATTTTCCACCTCCAGCCGCCACCAGAAGCCGCAACAACGCCCCGAGGGCCACGCCTCCTCATCCTCCACCTCATCCTCTCCGCCGCCGCCGCTCGCCTGTCGCGCACCGCCTCCGCCTCATCCTGCTTGTTCCACTTCTCCTTCGACCAATGCGATCGGAGGTGAGGGCAATCTGGATCGGGTGCTGTTCGACAACTTCGTGGAGATGGTTCCCCTCATCGAGACCCTCATGGTTAGGTTCCACGGATCCGAGCATTTCCTGCTCGTTGGAAATATGGTGTTGACGATTTTGGGTTTCGCAGGGGCAGAGGGCCAACTCCTCCTTCAGGCGGAGGGCGTCAGTGATCTACACTCCGGCTCCTTCTAAACATAAGAAGGTGAAGATTGTTCTACTCTTGTGATGTTCCTCAAGTCATGCTGCTTTATTTTTTTTGCACGTTTTAATTTATAAAATAATTTAGTTATTATTCTGATGTTTTGTCGGTGTAATGATCTCGGAGCCCGTGAGCCGTTGGCTCTTGATTGCGGTGTGAAAATTTAGCCGATCATGTAAAAATTGTGTTGTCACTGGAGGTTGTTAGATATCCGCAAGTTCGCTAAAATGCGGTGGAGTTTGTCATAATTGATAATATTTATTTGTCCGAAAACCATGCAAAAACCCCATGATTCAGAAAGCATATAGTGTAACTATAGTTGGATGCCAAATTAGTCAGTCTAAGGCCTCCCAGCTTCAGAAAACATATAGTGTAGCTGATGAGTTACACTGTTTTGGTTAAAATTGATCATTATTAGATGAGCATTTAGCTACACTTTTCATATAACATGGTTATAATTGGTAATTAGTAGCCGATGGATTGAGCGGAGCAATTATGCAGTATTTCACACTTGCATGGTTAAAATGGGCAAACATTAGTTGAGTAATTATAAATACTTATCAAACTAGCACGGTTAAAATCGTCATTGTAAGCCTAACCACCTGACACGCTTTTCATTTTCGCGGAGTTAAAACGGGTAACAATTACGGTATTACCTGAGCAATTAGAGATGGTTTTCATACTTGCATGGTTAGAGTTTGTCATGATATCAATTACATTCCTGCACAATTTGCGGAGTAAGAGCTGCATTTGTGTTACTAATGGTCTGTGGTCCATGTTTAGTTCAAGAAATTAAGTTGCTCTGGTAATAAAAGCTATCATGGTTTGCCAATAGGTTTTCATTTATTGGTTTAATCATCTTTGCCAACATTACCTAGCTTGGTAACTGCAGGCTGTTGGCAACAAGAGCCTGAAAAGCTCATCGGCAAAGAAAAGGAGGGAGGACAATCTTCAGGGCAAGCAAATGGTCAGGGATAAACAAGATGTGGACGATGATGAGTTTTCCATCATGTCATCAAGGCCATTGGTGACAGATTGCACACTAAAGGACAAGGAAGAGATGGACATGCTAAGAGAACAGGTGGAAGATCTGAATAAGAATTTGATAGAGAAGGATGAGAAATTGAAGGTGGTGGAAAGTTCACTGAGTGAACTGAAACGTGAGATGGTGGAGAAGGATGCATTGATAAAATCTGCTCATTCTCAACTGAATAATGCAAAGGTAATATTTGGAATGGAGTGAGATGACAAATTGTGCTTAGTTTCTTTTGAGTACTACATTTTAGCTAATATCGGTAAGAGCATGGAAATTATGATGTTTTTCGTGGTAATCAAACTTGAAGATATTTTCCAACTTTTGTAACTTTTGGTAAAAGCATGCAATGCTCATCCTGGAGTGAATATTATCTGTTATAATTTTAAGTTTCCTACTCGTTTGAAAATTTACGAATTGCATTAAATACGATAACTCTGAAGATATTTTCTCCCTTCCAGTCGTGCATTGCTAATTTCTTAACAATCATGGACAAATTGCGGAAAAGATCTGTTGCTCTTGCTTGAATATAAAGAATGTATTTTCCAACTTCTAGCTCTTGTTTTCTCACAGTGGATGACTTTAAACACTACACCTTAGATCCTCTCCTAAATAATAATCATGGTAATATAATACCTGCTTTTTGAAAACATCATTAGACAATGACTGTGTAAGAGATGATATTCCATATCATTTCATATTGAGTTGATCATCACACTACGTACTCGTGTTTGACCTTTAATCTTTCTGCGGGGAAAAAAACTTCTCCCTTCTTTTGTTGGGGATAGAATTCGGATGCTCAACCAACCACCAAGGAAGCACATGAATAATAAGACAACGCGATATGACGGTGGTCTATTACCTCTCATGATCACCGAAAAAGAAACTCACTATGAAAAAAACAAGTAGAACTCTCTCTGTCCTCTCACTCTCTTCCTTCTCTCTTCTCTCTCTCACTTACATTGGCTTTTGTTGTGGTTTAGGATACACACCTCCCCCACCTCTATATACAGTTCACGTCTAAGACCCATAATCATATTCCTAAATAGACTATACATAAAACACAACTTAATTCTTATTAAGATTAGGAGCCTTTCCTTTAGGATTCTTAATCCTAATATTGCTCCCAGTGCTAACAATATGACCCTTGAGTTAAATTCCATCACGATTTTCATGTCGTCTTGAGTCTACCCTCAGGCCTCAATGACAGAGATAAGTGGGGGATTCCCCCTTGCCTCCAATAACCACTTAATATATATTGTATTATTACAATGACATGTGATATAAACACTAACAAGTTGAATATATTGCATGTTTTACACAATTGATCTTTATAATTACAATGGCATGTTTTACATAATTGATCTTTATAATTACATTTGTATATTGTAGATAATCGGCTTTGATAATTGCATTTACACGTTATACATAATCACAACAATAAAAAGAGTCAATGGTGATGTTTTTTTAAACCCGTCATTATGTCGTCCCTTGCTAGATATATAAAATAACGGTTATTATTCATTGTGAAATGATTTTTCTTATCCTTGAAATAAAAAAATGAACGTAATATCTATTGCTATATCAATAGCCATGTCCATAGCAACACTTATCCATCGATGCTCTGGTAGCAATAATTAGTTCAGATTCCGAAAAATAACAATAGATAAACATTGTTATATGAACTGCCACTAATGATATAAAGTAATGATACAACAGTAGATAGGACATTGCTAATTTTACTATAAAAAATCATTTCGTAACAAATAAGATTTGTCATTATATATATTTAACAATAGATGAAATATTGACGGATTAAAAAAAGTGTTCGTATACCATTCATTTTGTTGCAGTAAATTGTTCCCTTTATAAAAGATGTATAATTAACTATTAAATTATACATTTTAAACACTTTCATTTCAAGCATAAATAAACCCAAAAAAGGTTGGATTATTAAAATAGTTGTCAAAATATAGATTATAAAGAGTAACTATACTTTGCAAGATACCAAAATAAGGGCTTTCAAAAAAAAAGATACCAAAATAAGGATATAAATGGTCGGTTATGGACAAGCATATAGGTGTTACCATACATGTATATGTTTTACTACATGATTATGAACGTCGACATAGATTTCAACGAGTACAAATAATGTGCTTCCATATCGTGAAACTGCGATATAATAATTGAATAACCTATTATGATATAAATACAATATATGCATTTATTTCATAAAAATTATGAAATATAATGAAAAAGGTACACAATTTTGTTACATGCAGCTACAAATAAATATACAACTGTATATTAAAACAAATATACAAACATAGCCACAAATATATGATGATATCAAAGTGATTTATGTATATGTATTTTAAAACAAATACGTATGTGCATGTTAAAATATGTGCAACATATATGATAAGGGATCTGTCTATATATATATATCCCTTTGCATCCTTACGTTAACAACAACAAAGCCTTTTCCCACAATTAAGCATGGTCAACTATATGGATTTTTTGCCTTCATTCAAATCTATTTTGGGTCATCCTTGAGCTCAAATCCAAATAATCAAGATCCCTTCGGATGGTCTCATTCTAACACTTCTCAGGCCTTCCTCGCCTTCTCTTAATTGGCTCAACATCCCAAATCTCGTATCTTCTAACTGGTACATCAATCGACCTCCTTTGTAAATGGTCAAATCATCATAAGAGGTTTTATCTCATCTTATCCTCTATCAGAGCTACACCAACTTTCCTTCTAATCGCATCATTCTGAATCCGATCTTTTCATGTATGATCATACATCCTACCTAAGCATCTTCATTTTTGCTACTGTCATTCTCTGCACATATCTATGGTTCATATGCCAACATTCTGATCCATAGAGCATAACATGTCTCACGGCTGCTTTATAATACTTTCCTTTGACTTTCAAAGAGATTTTCTTACCACAAAGACCAATAGAAGCTCCTCTCCACTTCAGCAAACATGCATTTATTCTATGAGTAACATCCCCATTAATTTCCCCATGTTGTTGAAAAATAGATCCAAGTATCTAAAAGAATCTTTCTTCTGAATGATATCATCTCCGATCTTTACCTCGAGTCCTTTACAGTTATTTCCATCAAACGTGTACTCAGTATATTTAGTCTTAGCCCTACTTCTATGACATCCTTTAATCTCCATTCAGATCTATTTTTTATCATGGTGTAATCCAAATAACTAAGATCCCTTTAGATGTCTCATTCCAACACTTCTTGGGCCTTCATCACTCTCTCTTAACCGACTCAACATCCAAAATCTTGCATCTTCTAACTTGTGCATCAACCACCTCCTTTGCAAATGGTCAAATCATCTTAAGTAGTTTTCTCTCATCTTATCATTTATCGGAGGTGCATTAATTTTCCTTCTGATCGCATCATTGCGAATTCTATCTTTTCGTGTATGAACACACATCCACCTTAGCATTTCCATTTATGTTACTGTTATTCTCTATACATGTCTATGGTTTACAGGCCAACATTCTCATCCATAGACCTCGACATGCTTGGTCCTCTCATGGGACGTTGTGTTGTTGGCGATGAAGAGAGCAACTTGGTTGTCACATTGGAGGTTCATGTGAAGAGGCACCTCAACTGTTAGATCAGTAAGAAGTAAGAACAGATCTGACCTACATCATCTTTGTACTAGCTTGTGCCATGGTCATGTATTCTGATTCTGTATTGAATCTGGCAACCACTGTCTACTTCTTGATCTTCTATGACACCAAGGAACTCCCTATGAACACTATAGAGCTAGAGGTAGATTTTCTGTCCTTATAACACCCTGTATAATCTGCATCTGCACAAGCTGTAATGGCAAGGGATGTACCTCTGCCGAATAGAAGACCAGTGCCAGGTAAGGCCTTCAGATACTCAAAATCATATGGACTACATCCATATGTGCATGTCTAGGTTGATCTATGAACGAACTCACTTTGCTTACTGTTGGGAAAACAAGAGTTGTGTTTATTCGTTGAGCCCTAGACTCTCTCTTATATAGGGAGAGGTCTATGGGCAAATTACATACGATAGAAAAACGAAAAGAACAATAGATAAAAGATACAAAAACATAAAATAAACTTCTACCCTCCCCCTCAAGATGGAGCATGGATATTTATCATGCTCATCTTGGATAAGCACTTCTTGAAGGAACCCCGAAGTAAATCTTTGGTAAGAATGTCTGCCGTTTGGTCTCCTGAGCTGACATGGATTGTAGAAATGAAGCATTTCTGGATCATATCACGGATATAATGGCAATTCACCTCAATGTGCTTTGTCCTCTTGTGAAATGCATGGTTGTTTGCAATAAATAATGCAGCCTGATTGTCACATTTTAGTGACATGGGTAGAGGAACATCTATATGTAGATCTGTCAGAGCTGCGCGAACCCACATCACTTATGCATATGCTTGGGTCATAGCTCTATACTCCGATTCAGCACTAGATCTCGCAACTACTATTTGCTTCTTGCTCTTCCATGAGACAAGTGACTCCCCAACAAATATAGCAAAGCCTGATGTAGACTTCCTATCTTGTGGGCACCCTGCATAGTCCAAGGCCCTAAATGTCGGTTTCGGTCACCATTTCGGCCGGATATCGATATTCGATAGAAATTCGACTGAATTTTGCTGAAATTTGAGGCCATGGCATAATCTGCATCTGCACATGCTGAGATAGTAATAGTGCCCTCCTTTCTAAACATCAATCCTGCACTTTGAGATAACTTAAGGTACCTTAGTATCATATGTATAGCGTCTATGTGTACCTGACGAGGTTGCTCCATAAACTGGCTCACTTTATTTACTGCAAATGTAATATCTGGTCCGGTAATAGTAACATAAAGAAGCCTCCCTACCAGTTCCCTATACCTTCTTCTGTCAACCTCCTCAGTATCGTCATCATGCATCTTCATGCTTGGATCCATGGGTGTAAAAACAGGTCGACATCCAAGCATACATGTGTCACTTAGCAAGTCAGTGACGTATTTCCTCTGAGTCATCTCGAGTCCTTGTTCGTTTCTAGCGAACTCCAATCCAAGGAAATATCTAAGTACTCCTAGATCCTTGGTAACGAATTCCCGACCCAAGAATTCTTTTGCTCTTTTTATTGCATGCATATCATCTCCTGTAATGAGTATATCGTCAACATACACCATAATGACAGTCATACCTCTGGATGTCCTCTGTACAAAGAGAGAGTGGTCTGCATTTGACCTTTTGAACCCTTGCTTCTCAAACAAATCTGAGAGCTCCTGGGTCCAAGCTCTCGGGCTCTGCTTTAGGCCATAGATCGCCTTATGAAGCCTGCATACCTGCACACACTCCCCCTCAGCAGTACACCCATGTGGCCGCTGCATGTAAACTTCTTCCTGAAGATCACCATATAAAAAGGAATTTTTGACGTCTAATTGAAACATGGGCCAATCTCGAATCACAACAACAGATAAAAGAATCCGTAAGGTAGAATGACGAGCAACATGAGAAAATGTGTCAAGATAATCTACCCCATACGTCTGAGTAAAGCCCCGAGCAACCGGTTGAGCCTTGTACCTATCAATACTGCCATCGGCATTATGCTTCACCGTAAAACCCCACTTACAACTCACAATAGATGCCCCAGTAGGAGCTGGAACAAGGATCCAAGTACCTCTCGACTGATGGGCGACCATCTCTTCCTCCATAGCCAGATGCCATCTACTATCAACTAATGCCTCCTGGTGATCCGTGGAATGGTCACAATGGATAAAGCAACTACAAACCTCCTGAAATCTCTTGCCAGACGCTCAAAGGTAACATGAGAGGCAATCGGATATGAAGCACATGACCTCTCCTGCTTTCTCAGTGCAATCGGCAAATCAAGATCTGCATCAGCTGTACCAACATCCGTGTCATCCCCTGCCTGCTCCTGCTGAGAAATACCGACAGTCCCATCATTAGAAATAATGTTATCTAAACAAACTTGGAGCATGCTTGATGATTGGCCATGATCATGAGCAGGGGTTGGCCGTCGTCTGTAGTGCATGGTAGAGGAGGAACCAACGATATGGAAGGTGGTGGCGGTGGTGGAGATGGGGATGGTGGTGGAGGTGTAGGAGATTGCTGTGGTGCATACAAGGGTGGAGGAGGAATATGGATTTCATCATTTATGTTTGATGGCACCAACCTGTCACCTATAGGAGAGAAAAACATGACTGACTCAAAAAACGTGACATCTGCACTGACATAATATCTTCGACGTAATGGATCATAGCAACGATACCCCTTTTGAGTCCTGGAATACCCGACAAAAACACATTTGACAGCCCTAGGAGAGAGCTTGTCAATCCCTGGAGACAACTGGTGAACGAATGCCACGGACCCAAAGACACGAGGAGTTAGAGAGAACAACTCCTTGTTAGGAAAGACAAGGGAGAAATGTATCTTCTCCCCCAAAACAGACGAGGGCATGCTGTTAATGAGATAACATGCAGTAAGAACCACATCGCTTCAGAACGAGTGCGGAGCACAACTCTGGATAAGAAGCGTACAAGTGACATCAAGAAGGTGGCGGTGTTTTTTTCTGGGACACCATTCTGTTGGGACGTGTAGGCACAAGATGTTTGATGAAGAATGTTGGAGAGAATGAAAAGAGTTGTATTCCATCTAACCCCAGAGCTCTCTTATATAAGAGAAAAGCTCTATGGATAAATTACATAAACAAGACGATGGAAATAAATAGCATAACTATTCTAACACTCCCCCTCAAGCCGGAGCATATATATCTAACATGCTCAGCTTAGAACAACAATGATGAAATGAACCTCTAGCAAGAACCTTTGTAAACATGTCTGCAATCTGATCTCCTGATGATACATAAGATGTCGAGATGAGCCCCTTTTAAATCAGATCACGGGTATAGTGACAATCAACTTTAATGTGTTTTGTCCTTTCATGAAAGGTTAGATTATTAGCTATCAACAAAGCTGCCTGATTATCACATTTAAGATGCATAAGAAGAGGTACTTCAATAGTTAAATCAGTCAAGACAGATTTAACCCACATCTCTTAGTACTACCTTGGGCCATTGCCTTATATTCTGATTCTGTACTGGACCGAGCAATGACAGCTTGTTTCTTACGCTTCCAAGCTATTGGTGAGCTGCCAACAAATACAATAAAGCCTGAAGTAGACTTTTTATCATTAGGACACCCATCATAGTCTGCATCTGCACACCCTGTAACAGACAGAGACGTATCTCTTCTAAACAGAAGACCATCACCTAGATGACTTCAGATATCTCAGGATCATAAAAACAGCATTCATGTGAGCCTGCCTGGGTTGGTCCATGAACTGACTTACCCTACTCACAACAAACGATATATCAGGGCGGGTAATAGTAACATACAACAATTTCCCCACTAGCTCTCTGTATAGTCTCTTGTCCACCTCCTCAGACTCATCATCATAAAGCTTTACATTAGGATCCATAGGAGTAGTAGCTGGTCTATATCCTGTCATACATGTCTCAGATAACAGATCAGTAACATACTTCCTTTCTATCATCACCATGCCTTCCCGATTTCGTGCAAATTCCAATCCAAGAAAATAACGAAGTGTACCCAGGTCCTTGGTAACAAACTGCTGGCCAAGAAAATCCTTAGCTGCTTGAATGCCCTGTTCATCACTGCCGGTGATAACAATGTCATCAACATAAACCAAGATAATCACAATACCTCACTGGTCTCTCTATACAAAGAGAGTATGATCTGCTGTAGATCTGACAAATCCCTTCCATTCAATCAATTCCAAGAGCTTCTGAAACCAAGCCCGCAGTCTCTGCTTCAGGCCATATATGGCCTTATGAAGACGTCACGCCATACTAGACTCCCCCTCAGCAGCAAACCCAGGTGCCTGCTGCATATAGACCTCTTCTTGCAAATCACCGTACAAGAAGTCATTCTTGACATCCAACTGAAAAAGGGGCCAATCACACACCACAGCAACGGTAAGAAGAATCCGTAGTTTAGAGTGACGCGCCACTGGGGAAAACGTGTCTTGATTGTCCACCCCATATGTTTGGGTGAACCCACGAGCAATCAACCTGGCCTTGTATCGGTCAACCGTACCATCAGCCCGATACTTACATTAAAATCCACTTGCTACCCATAATAGATGCACCTGGAGGAAGATGGACGACACTCCACGTACCTCGCGACTGCAACGCCGCCATCTCCTCCTCCATAGCTAGACGCCACTGACTGCTCTGCATTGCCTCCTGATAGGACCGTGGAATCTCTACAGCCGACATCCCCACAACAAACTGCTAAAAGTCCTTGGATAAACGTTCCAAGGACACCTGAGAACCAAACTCCAGTCCATATTTGGAATTCATTGTCCGTGCACGCTTCTGCCGATGAAGTGCAATAGGGATATCAAGATCATCAACTGGTGGAGTAGAGATATCATCTGTGCCCTCTACCTCGGTCTGTGCATGCAAATCACCCGTGCCATCAGAAGAACTCAAATGTTCAGTACATACCTCGGGCGTGCTGGATGATTGAGGAGGCACATGAGCAGGGGGCGTCAGTGGTAGACCTGAGGAAAGAAAGTAGTAGACGATGGTGGTGGTGGTGGTAGTGAAGGTGGTGGAGGTGTTGATGTGATATTAAATGCACATCATTATTCTCAAGAAAATATTAAATGTGATACACTTGTCATATCTCAATATACTTATCTGTGATATTCCATGGTTATGAATTGTCCTTGGAACTTATTAGATAGCAATATTAGATTGTATGCACTTGAGATGAAAAAATATAGTTATAACTTGATAATCAACCGTCATTAATATTGTTTTCATCATTGTGATGCATGTGAAACTTTTTCTGTAACACTGATTATTCAATCATCCTGATCTATGATTGTCAGTTGTCTACATACATTGCATTTGAAATATAGATGTCCAATGTTAATGATTGCCGAGCTTCACAATCATTTGAACCATCTCCAACTCCAAACCCTCCTGCGTCAATAGTATATGTGAATGGGAATGAATCCAAAAATGGAACTAATTCCAAAGGTGTAAATAATTATAGAAGGGCAACTAAACCTCGATCAAGTTGTCAGGATTATTTTTCAACCTTTGTTGATTCAGAAGGTCTTCGAAATGCAAAGTGTAATTGTTTTTGAAAGATATATTTAATTGAACTCGGAAAGCATGGAACCTCCAATTTGAATAGTCTTGCAACTAATTGCACTAAAATCCCGATAACCTTGAAAGTACCCAAAGCAGATTGAGTTTACAACCATCCCGGCATGGAGAATCTGAAGGGAAGTTGTCATGTTGGAGATTTGATGATGAAGCGGTGAGAAGAGGATTTGCGGAAATGATCATATTAGATGAGCTACCCTTTAGCTTTGTGGAGAAAGCTGGATTTAAGAGATTTATTTCAATTGTATTACCTCCAAGTTTCCATCTTCCATCGAGGTGGGTCACATCATATTGTTTTACTGATTACTTGGATGAGAAACAAAAGTTAAAACATATGATCAAGAGTCAAAATAAAAGGGTTGGTTTTACAATCGATACGTGGACATTGTTGCATAAAATTAATTATATGACTCTTATTGCTCACTTTTTTGATAAGAATTGGAATTTGCACAAAAATTCTCAACTTTTTGCCCAATAACGAGTCATAAAGTTGATGATATTTGTGAATCTATTGAAAAATGCTTGCTTGAGTGGGGGATTGACAAAAAATTTTGTACTACTATTGATAATGTGTCCTCAAATAATATACAAATTGCATACTTGAAATGAAAGTTGAATTATTGGGGTATAAAAATTTTGATTGGTCAGATTCTCCATATGCGATGCATTACTCATATACTCAATCTCATTGTTGTAGATGGTACAAGTGAAGTTGGTGCTTCCATAGCACCTGTTCGTGCAGCTATTCGATATATAAGACAATCTCCCAATATGATGAAAAGATTTAAAGATTGTATTGAGTTTGAAAAAATTGCATCATGTAAAATTATCCACCTTTATGTCCCAACAAGGTGGAATTATACTTAATGTTAAGTACCGTGGAAAAATCTGAAAAAGCATTTGAGAGATACTCTTGTCAAGATCTCAAATGTGTGCTTGATTTGGCAGGTGAAACCCCTCAAGATAATGATTGGAGTAAAGTCAGGAGACTTTGTATATTTCTGGAATATTTTGATGAATTAACATTGAAAATTCTTGGTTCTTCATATGTCACATGCAACCAATTTATGCCTAAAATAAGCGAGGTTGATTATATTTTACAAGATGCTAAGTACAATCTTGAACCAGAAATATGTGTGATAGCTGAGAAAATGAAGGCAAAATATGATAAATACTAGGGAGATCCTGAGAACATGAATATGATTATATTTGTTGATGTGGTTCTTGATCCAAGACATAAGATTGACTATGTAGAATTTATGGTACAGAAAATGTATGGAATGCAAAAAGATAGTCAGGTATTGGATAAAGTCAAAAAAGGAAAAAAGGAATACGCAATTTGTTTTAAGAATATGATAAGCAAGTTTATCCTGAAAATGGAATACGTAAAAAGGTAGTCTGGTGTTCAACATAAGTTGAATTACTTTTTTTTTACGACATATGGTTTGTGTATATTCCTTTCTTATTTTATATTGAAATTTCTTTCGTAATTCATTAAATATGTTCTTTGACTTTGAATGTGACTACTAATTTATGGCTTCCAACTTTAGGTGCAAAGATAAAGATGAAGTTATAGATTTGTTAAACAAGGAACAAAGTATGTGGAAAGGAGCGGTTTGGAATATTTAGAAGAATGATTTTTATTAGAACTTTTATTGAGTTAGTTTGGCTTATTGTATATGAATATTACATTTACCTTTGTACGCGGACCTGTCCATTCATCCAGATCGGTTCGGGATCTCTCTCATCCCAAACTGAAATCTACTTGAGTTGCTACTTCCAAGCATGACTCTAACCATTGGAAGCTCGTCGTCGATTTCTTCTCCTTCTCATTCTCTACCATCATCACCTCTAGCTACAGAATACAATCAACAGTTACATATTGATCTGGCAAAGCCTGACTTAGATTCTTTCTCCTTTCCCGCAAGGCATTGCTGGCAAAGAACCGCATATCACATGTTTAGTCATTGATCAAGTTGCGATCAACAGTAGTCTACTTTTTGAATTCTAAGACAGGTTGCTTTCTTGTACACAAGAAATGTTTATCTAATGAAGTTTATCATCGATCAAGTTCCTTCTTTGTTCGTGTTGTTAGTGGGGCATAGATGGATCATATGCTAATATATTTTAATGGAGTTTTTACACGACAGACCACATAAACTTTGCCAATTACCTTCACGACCTTTGAAACAACCTAATTCCCCCTCGACTTTGTAAACTTGCTAACCCTTACCATACAAACCCCATGGTTAACCCCCGTCAATTTATCCGTTAACTAACCGGATTTCGTTATGTTCTTTTGCAGTATACACATTTTGTTTATCAATTTACATTGAATGCCACCCCCCCTCACCTCCTCCGCGTCTCCATTAACCACCAATCAACCACCACCTCCTAGACCTTCGCCGCCCTCACCCTCCTCCTCGACCTCCGCCCTCACCATCCTCCTCCCTGACCTCATCGTCCTCCTCCTCCCCGGCCTCTGTCCTCGCCCTCCACCTCCCCGACAAGTGGTTCGGCTAAGGGGTTAAATTCCCCGGCTTGTGGAAACTTTCGATTGGAAAAGCATACAAAACGATGAGTGTGTTCGGCTAAGGGGTTAAATTCCCCTTTAGAGGGTTTACCCCCACAAGCCTTCCTTTTCCTCTCTCATATAGGGTCCACTCTTCCTCTCTTTTTAATATATTAAATAAATTATTTTTTATATATTCAAAAATAATAATATATTAGACCATCATATTATCTAAAAAATATAAACTACTGCTTCTACCTACTTTCCAAACTCCAATACAATTACATTATAATAACTACTTACTTTTCCAAACTTCAATACAATAATATTACAACAAACTCACTTCTAGTTTAACCATATATCCAAAAACCAAAACACAAAAACTGATTACCCCTACAAGTTTAACCAACATTAACCCGCATACCAAACTCACCTTGAAAGATCCTCAAATTTAGAATTAAAAAATCTCAGCTCATGTGAAAGTCTTCTAATGTCACAATGAAGCTAATGTCACAATGAAGTGAAGGATATGAATCATAAAGCTCTGCTAATGTGTGGTCCAACCTGGTGAATTATGAGATCCTCTCTTGCAACATGGTGGGATATTGGGAATACATAATCAGAAGATGGACAGCCACAATGAAAGAGCATAGTAGGTGTTTGACAATGTTATGGACGATTTAGCTGGTTATAAATGATGTGTTGACCTATAGGGGGTGTTTGGATAGTGGATTTAGATGGGTTAAACTGGTTGCAGGTAACCCATTTTTGGATTTTAGTGTTTAGATAAAGGATTAAACTGGGGTGGATTAGAAATGGGTTTGGGGTGATGTGATTGTATTGGAGTTTGAAAAAATGAGTACTTATTGTGATGTGATTTTATTAGAGTTTGAAAAGTGAGTAGAAGTGGAGTAGTATATATTTTTTATATGATATGGTGGTATAATATATTATTTTTTGATAGGATTGATGATATAAAATTTATTTTTTTAATTTTTTTAAGAAAAGAATAAAATGGGACCCACGTGGAGGGAGAAAATAAGGGGTGGGGGAGAGGGTGGTTTAACCCGATATCCGAACAGCCCCATAAGGATGGAGTTTTTACTTACAATATTAAGTCACATGCTAAAAGGAGAGGATGATGTAATTCTAGTTCTTTTTCTTTTGAATTATTACCCCATAAATCCTACAAACTTTTCTCAACTTTAAAACAACATAATTTTCCTTTCAATCTTATAAACTTGTTAACTCTTACCGTATGAATCATAATGTTAATCTATTTGTTAATTTACAAAATCAACAGACTAGTTACATTTTATGAAAGATCATAAAGGAAATATAACAAGTATCTAAAGTTCACTGGGTAAAATCTTTCTTTTTATTTTTTTCGCTTTTTTCTCTCTTGTCTAAAGTCTTTATTGTTTTCTAAAAAAGTGATTAATAGTGATTTTTTTAGAAATAGACATGTACTGTGGAGGCTTCACCTACTTTCAAATAAAAACACAAGGAGCCCACACTCCAAGCCCTCAACCTATTTTTCCATTGTTTTTTTTATTTTTTAAAAATGAATACTTGGAGAACTTATTTACTAAGTTAAGTATAACATGTGTTTCAAATTCCACACAAAACAAACATTCATATGAAGTTCAAGAAAGTCATTTTCAACCATTCTAAGACCATTAAAATTTAATAATCATGATAAAGGTGATAGAAATCTCAAATTAAGTTAAATTTTAAATGATAACATAATAATATATAGTGATCTAATTATTCACTCTAGGATTTCAACTCAAAAAATCAAAAAATACAGAGTGTAGAGCCTTGCCTCCTTTTATCTATATATATATATATAATCTTAAACACATTATACGTAATGTGTATGAAAACCCCAAACGTTACTATAAATAAATATACCAACGGTTGACAAGAATAAAGAACTCAATCCTTTTCTCTTTGTCTCTGTGCAAGTAAACTATATCAATAGAGGATTCTTATCACGTCTACATGGCATTTAACATGAGACGCTTCCGGATTAAACACGACCCCAAAAACTTGCATAATCATGCGGGAGACAGGAAAAAAAAAAGAGAACAAGAACAAGGGCCTCAGAAGCAGCAAAGATTGACATCATTGGATGCAAATCCTATATCAGACGGTAATTCCAACATTTATAATATAGATCTTCATTAGCCCCTTCATGGAAATCAAAAAAATATGTAATCGCACAAAACGGCCCCGCGTATACACGAAGACGAATACGCAGGTTCCTATCAAAAATGCGAAACACCGAATCCCGGTATGATCTATGCCCGAACATAGCATCGGCAGCTCATTGCATATTTTGCTACTGGCGACGTGGCATTCAGGCAAATTAAGGCAAAAGAAAAAGGGAACGAAAGGAAAAGAACTCTCAGAGACCCCTTTAAAATCAACCACACAACCACATCCCCGCAGAAAGCAATCAGGAAGATCCAGCAGGCATTCGCTGATGGCCATCCCGAAGTGCAGATGATGCAAGAGATGAGCTGAATGTTAAGAGTGTCATACGGCACTTCCTATCAAAAGGTCGATCTTCCTCATCGAGAAGATTAATAAAAATAAATCCCAAACAAGATTTAGACAGAGAAATATGAAAAGGAGACGATGAATGGGTCAGGTAGCCTCGCCTTTTGCGATCTCTGATCGAAGAACGATAAACATAGCGCCGCCACGGTGGGGGGTGACTAGAAAAGGGATCGTCGGCGGGAGCGCCTGGCTTGAGAACAGCGGCTAGGGTTCGTGTCTATTTATAACGGGGCCTCCTGGAAAGAGTAAGCCCGGCGTTTGATCGGTAGCTTTGTATTGTGGGGAGGGGGGTATATTTGGCACTTTGGAAAATTGAGTAGTGGTAGGGTTTGGAACTTTGGAAGGTGGTTGAAAGGCCTCCATCATGCAATGCAAAATTCATCAAAATGCAAAATTCATCAAACTTGGATAAAGATAAGAAGGCGTTACTCAGATTCACTATGATTACGCGTGAATTAGATGAATAAATTGAAGTCGCTACTTTGTGTATGCAATCAATTTAAATGTTGCTGTAGTAGCTTCAATTCATGGCATCCAGTCGCATGGTTCGATGATAAAGAGCCTCCTATCATGTAGCTCTTAAAGCCCCCTAGATAATTGTAATCAATTGTAGCTTCAATACTAGAAATGGTGCAACATCTTGGTTCCTAGTGGATGAGCTTCAACATCGAATCCTTGAAAGATAGCTCTAACAATTTATAATTTATGTAGAGTTACAACTTAACTACAAGAGTAAATTTAACATTCCTGAGAGAAAATGAACTGATAACACACCACAAAAATTACTAAGGATGAATCACAAATCCCAAAAAAAATGAACTTGGAAAAGTTAACCTCGATGATAAAATCAAGCCACAATAGAATACATAATAACTTTATAGTATACCTTGGAAGACACGTGGGTATAATAGGGTATTCTTGAATAATAACTATAATTAAGGAATTTATAGTAGTAGACTTTCCCACCATAGCAACACTGTCAAAAAAGATATCGGGCCTCCTTTTATAACAAAAAACATCTAAAAATAATAAAATAAAAAAGTCAAGCTTCGAAGTGAAATGAAAAACTGGAATAAACCTATTATATGACTATTTTATACATTGTAAAGACATGTGTTGAGAGCATAACATTAAGAAAGAAACTATAATAAGCACATACCGGTAATATGTCGCCTCTTTTAGAACGATAATATCTAGAATATGAAGTAAAGAAATTCAACCTCAAAAATAAATTCAAATCAAATTATTATAATGCATAATGGCTTTATATTATTTATGAAATCACATTTTGTCTACCTTGAAGCAATGAAATGAGCTTCGATCCTTCGTAAATAGATTCATGCATGCATTAACATCTATTTATTATAATTCCATGCCTCAAAAAATATACATAAATTAATACATAAAAAATAACCAAATGATATGCAAAAGCAAAATCTAAAAATAAATAAAGAAGTAGGAAAACGTACGATTTCTGTACGAAAAAAATAGAAATACAATATACATGTAATATACAAAATTCACAAATTTATATATATTTGCCATACAGCTCCAATTGATTCCTCATCACTTTTAAACTTCATTATTTAAAATACTTTAACATATATAAATACTATGAATTTAAGCGGGGCTCGTTTGTAAAAAAAACGATTCCGTGACTGACGAGTCTGAAATTCGCTGCGTGTAAAAGATGTATTTATATTTATCGTTCGTGCTAAAAAATGATGATTTGTTTTGTCGTTTCGTTGTAGGCGGCAATCGGAATCAATCAAGAAAATAACCACAAATAATTATTCAATTTTCAGTCTCGTGTTTTTATGTTTATTTTACTTGGGCAAGTCCCAAGGTCGAACACAAGGAGGTAAAGGAACAACCTAGAATTATGTCTATCAAAATTCGTGCATGGTTTTCCAGACGATCTTCTTTTTGGAATTTTTAATGCAATAAAGGATGCAAAGTGTAATTTCGGCCTATTTTAGGGACTAAAATATAAATTACACTCAAACAATGTCTGAAAAATATGAAACTTGGTCACGATGCAAAATATGATGAAAAATGCATTGTAATTTTTTTGGAATTTTTGGATGCAAGATGATTTTTTTATGAATTTCTAAATGCAAATGAAATGAATTTCAATATTTAATTATAATAAATATTAAACCTATTTACTTTCAAGGAGTAAAATTATCTAAGATCTATCACTAGGTGATTGATCTAAGAAAAATCCTAAACCTCGGAAATACTAGTTTCAATACCTATTGAAAATCAAATATTGAAATATGCAAAATGATTTTTACAGGGCAAATTATGCATGCAAATGTAATTCTTTCTAGGCACAATGTCTAGCACAATTAATTCTACAATATTTGATTTTTCGGGAATTTTTAGACAACGGTTAATTAAATATAAATTTCAAAGCTCAAAATGGGAAAAATATGCAAGCCCACAAAATAAGTATTTATTAATTAACCAATGATCACCAAAATATCCACAATATGTCAAACTGTAGAGAATTAAGTGTTGAACAAAATGCAATTTTTTGATAAATAAAACGATGCGAAGAAAAGGTTCAAAACAGAATGGGAATACAAGGGTATTTCTGCAAAATAAGTAATTAAAATGAATATGAAAACGTAAAGGGGACCTAGGTGAAATTACCGATACTAGTGGGGGCGAATCTGTAATATTTCTAAGGAAGCACGTACGGCGCACGTTCTCCTTGGGTGTTTGGACTTCTTCGCAAAAACGAGGATCGTCGGGGGCCCTTTGCAATTTTGCCACCAGGTTACGTGCCAGGCACGTGACCCTGGGTGACGCTGGCTGACGTCCCCCCGCGCACGTGCCTCGCACGCGCGGGGGGTCTCGGGGCTGTACCCGATGGTTGGTGGCGGTGGCTCGTGAGAGGAGTCCCCCGACCAAGGCAGTGGTTGAGGCGGAGTGGTCGGTGGACTGTGGAGCTGGAGGTGAAGGCTCGAAGGCGGAGGAGCTCGTCAATGTTGGTGGACGGTGAGCCGTGGCGTCGTTGAGAGTTGCTGGTGTTCGCCGACGAAGATGAAGGTCGTTGGTGACGGTGAAGCGTTGTGGAAGAAGTATTTGAAGCAGGTACTGTCGGTAGAGCTTGCGGCGGAGCAGTCGATGAAGAAGGCGAAGTTGTTGACGTTGGCTCGACGGCGATGCTGGAGCAGGAGCAATCGCGCGAGATGTGTGGTGTTACGACAAGCTCAGAGAGTTTGGATCTCGTCGAGATAGAACGGTCGTATGAGTGTTGTCACCACCGCGGGCATTGGAGGAGATGCAATCGGTGGATGAGGGAACGAGGGTCGCGGTGGTGATCTTAAATAGGCTGAGGGGTTCGTCAGGGATGGAAAGAAGATCGGGGGGGATCTGGTGATAGGCGGCGACGAAATCCCGGGGATTTGATGAGATTGGGAGTGACAGAGGATCTGGTGAGGATCTGAGATGGAGATTTGACTGATGCGACGAGATATGGTGGTCGGAGATGGGGGGTCACAGATGCGGTGGTGGAGATTTCGGGGAAGAGGGTGGCGGCCGATTGGGAAAGGAACGGGGGAAGACGATGGCTCATGGGCCGTCCGATCGGGCGATCATCGGATGGCCCAGATGGGGCCACGTGGCAAGCAAGGGGATAAAGGGAGCGGGGCACATGCTTTGCACGTGCCTGGGAGGCACGTGCTTCGCACGTGCGGGATTGATTAATTTTTTTATTAAAGCCAAAAATGGCTGACACGTGGCGGCTCCAGGAGCGGCCACGTGCCAGCACCATAAAAATGAAAAATAAATACTTTGTAAATTCAAAAATAAATAGTAAACGGCCTCGAATCGAAAAAGTTTCTTCACAGAAATTGCTCGTCTCTTTGAGATCTACAACTTTCATGAAGACATCAAAACCAAAACCGATCAAATGCACAAAGTGATTTTTTAGGGTATCCCATGTACATAGAATACCTTGATTTTTGGGTTTTGTAATTTTTATATCATTTTTAAACCAGATAAAAATCTGAAAAAAATATGGTAAAATAAAAAATAAATAATTACACATTAATCTATTTTTTTGGATTTTTATTAATTAAGAAAATAAGTAAATAAATAAAATATGAAAAATACCGATTTTGTATAGACAGTTAATGAAGACTCAGACTCAATTTATTTCTCTGATTTCAAGCTCAATTTGGATTTGGATTTTTGCACATTTAAATAAAACTTTTATCAAAGAAGACAAACGAAAAAGAAATGAACTAAAATAGATTAATTATATACATAAAATAATAGGTCAAAAATCGCTAAAATACAAAATGTACAAAAGAGGACCAAAACTCAACTTTCACATAAGAGCTCCGATTCACTTGAACTTGGTCTTGTTTTGAAGGTAATTGAATGTACATTAGTTCAAAAGTGAGTATTATTAAAACGGACACTGGATGGGTAAAATATGAGGTTTTGAGTCCGGAAATCCTGAAACTGGGGTTTGGGTTTTTGGTCCACTTATGTAGGTTAGTGATTTTTTTTGTATTCTTCATTTATTCTTGTTAGTGATATGTACACAGTGGAGGTAGTTTTGTGTCATTCGGAGTTAGCATGAATGAGTTAAAAATCCGGGAAGGTAGGCTATTTATAGGTCATGTTTAGCTGGAATTTTTGGCTTCTTATTTTGTGCAAAAATTAATGCTAGAATGCAATTCTTATGAAAACATGCATGAATGCTAATTATGTAGAATAGATGCAGAAATGCTGTTGATTTTGAGGGATTTGAGCTTAATTAATGAGATTTAGAGTGATGAATCCGAGATTCATCAGTGACTTATTTATACAAATGCTTCCAACTTTTTCTTTAATTTATAGATTTATTTTTACTTATTTTTATTTTTATTTTAAATTTATCACGTGCATACTCTATTTTCCTATAAAAAATATAAAATAAATAAATAAATACAAAATCGAAAAGAAACAAAAGTATGACTTTTCTATACAAGTCTATTAGATATGTATTTCACTTATGATATTTTTAAACCTTGTTCTTTTCACATGATCAAAAATCAACAAAAATATGTATATGTGGCTTGTAATATATATTGATATTGTAAAATATAATATTTATACTATTTTTAAATAAATAAAAGTGAAAAAAATAAAATAATAAAATCATGTATTATATACATACAAAAACATTCTTTTAATCTCCATTTATATGTCTTTTTAGTAAAGCATTTCTTATAGAAATGTATATATTATCTTGAGAAAATTTTATTAGTATTTTTCCGAGTCTTTGTTTTTGAGGCATTTTTCGAA